>JAOTOM010000993.1:0-54176 GCA_034440615.1 Ashinkailepas kermadecensis | reverse complement strand
TCTGTCCGTCTGTCTAATCTGTCTTATGCACCGCTTGTGCATGTGACACCCATGTGCTTCACAGACGGTGGCCGTAAGGCCGTGGACGTCGAGATGACGTCATACATGGTGTTGTCGCTGCTGCGGGTGTCCGGCACCAAGTACCTGCAGGTGGCGGCCAAGGCTGTCGCCTGGCTGAACGCGAAGCGAACCAGTCGCGGAGGGTTTGAGTCGGTGCAGGTGGGTGGCGATGATCTCACAGTGATGACGTATCCTGCGGTGGTGACGTATCGCGCTTCCGATGACGTGTTCGATGACGTGTCTGAGTGCAGTGGTGCGGCGGTATGATTCGTAGACTATTTGCATTGCTCTTGGTTTGATTTGTAATTGAGTGATGTGTCGCGTGCAACGGAAAACATTTGCAGGCATCGACAATCTCGCATGAGCATTACCACGTGCGACGGTTGACGAATTAGGTGCAATTTGTGCGCCCCAGTTGGATTTCCAGCTCGTGCCGGGGCAGAATGATGTTGTGATCGTCTCGACCAAGATTGAAATGTGGCTCTGCATGTCTCAACAAGGAGGCCTGTGGAAAAGGAAACGTGGGAAAATGAAGATTATCTCCGCCAGGGAAGCGGGAAAGTGAATCAGGGTGTGCACCGATCCATCCGTATGTCGTTTGTGTTCGACACTTGACACCCTCTTCGGCAGGATATGACGGTGACACTGCAGGCTCTCACCGAATTCTCCAAGCGAACTTTCTCCTCCAACTCCACATCGAGAGTTAGCATATATTCTGATTCGGCCTCACCTCTGTATCTCACCGTAAACTCGTCCAATCGCCTGCTGCTTCATCAGTACAGCTTGTCAGATTTCAAGGTGAGACCGACTCAGAGGCGCAGCCAAGGCCTGGGGCCCGCTCCCTGCCCTTAACACCCAAAAATCCACTAAATGAAACAATACCTTTTGTATTTTCTCCAGGCAAAGCCATACATTTCGGCACGCTACGCTCGCCGAAAGCTTTCTCAGTTTAGTCACACTAATTTTTGTTTTGATCCGCCCTCTTAGGAAATTTCTTGCGGCGCTACTGAATGGCCTTCCCATTGGGGGGGAGGGTCACTATTCTTCGAAAGTGGTTAATAATATTAATTTGAAGTCGTTTTCATGAGCAAAATTATAAGTGACGGTATATTCCGTTAGTTTTTGTGCTATTTTTTTGTTCAGGGGAGCATCCACTCGGCGTTCAGCGTACGTCGTTCAAGATGAATGAGTTCCACTGGGACCATTAACGGGCATTCAACATTGCTTCAAAAAGGCTCTCATAGAGTTCAACCCCAGGTCCTACCTGAGCATCTAAATCAATACTTTGTTAGTGTCGGACCTAAGGTATCAACAGAGGTCAAACGCCAGGAAAAAAAACATGTCTGAACACACACCTCCCAGTTGCCGGCTATCGCGCGTCTCTACCAGCTCCTATAAAGTATCACCCATATCCCTCGAACAGCTAACCAAAATTGTCATGGATATGAGGAGCACAAGTGCTTGCGGACCCGACGGGATCTGTATTAAGGTCATCAAATTTCTGTTCTTTTTTATCGGAGAAGTGCTGCTCGACATTATAAACACATGCCTGACTACAGCTGATATCCCCTCCACTTGGAAACAGTCAATAGTAACTCACATTCACAAATCAGGAGATCCTTCGGATCCCTCTAATTTTAGGCCCATCTCATTGGTTCCGGTTATCGCCAAAATCACAGAGAGGGTAGTGCAGAAGCAACTCTATCACTACCTGAACGCAAACCACCTACTGGCCCAAACTCAGCACGGCTTCAGACCACGCCACTCTACGGAAACCGCTCTGATCTCAGTCTCCGACAAATTACTAGCAGCAATGGACCGTTCGGAAGTAGCTCTCCTTTGTATTCTGGACCTCAGTAAATGCTTCGACGTAATAGATCACACCAAACTGCTCACTAAACTAGAACTCCATGGAATTGATACAGACTGGTTTAAGGCTTATCTGGGAGGTCACACGCAGGCTGTTAGCATCTCAGATCAACGCGGAAACAGGCATCTCTCCTCCTTTCTTCCTAACAACATAGGTGTTTTTCAAGGCTGATCACTAGGTCCACTCCTCTATTGCATCTTTTCGAACGACCTCAGTTTGCACGTCCCGGTAGCACACGTCACTCAGTTCGCAGACGATACCCAGGTCCTCATCTCCGGTCGCAAATCTGATCTCCCAAATCTGATAAATCAGATGGAGACATGTCTGAACCAACTATACGACTACTTCCTGGAAAACGGTTTGAAGATACACCCGACCAAAACTCAGCTTCTCACGTTCGGATCGCGTCAGAATCTTCGCAATATTACCCCGATACGAGTGTGCTTTAGGGACGCTGTCACGAATGATATATGAAAGTCATTCGTGTAGGAACCTTGGGGTGACATTTGATCGCCACATGTCGTGGGATTCCCATGTAGCTGTCGTAGTCTGCAAGTGCACTGGATTCCTTATGGCCCTGAACCATCTGCGTCACCATCTGCCAACCAGTACCCTCTTCACTATAGTCAATAGCCTAGTTATATCCAATATCCGCTACTGCATATCTGTTTATGGGAACGGGTCGGCAGCAAACATCCACAGACTAGACAAAATCATTAACTTCGCCACTAGAGTCGTGTCAGGTCTACGGAAATTTGATCCTATTTCTGATGCCCGTAACGAGCTGGGGCTTCTCACCGCAGCTGATCTGCATCTATTTCACAGCCTTACTTTGCTCCACAAGATCATTCTGACGGGTGAGCCAACGCACATTGCCGATCAAATCTCTGCAAACTCTACCCTGCGAAACCGTCATACGCGTGCAGACGACCACCTGCACCTACCAGCCATACACAGAGAGGCGGGCCGCAAGAGATTTCTCTACTCGTCTGTCTTCCACTACAACAAACTCCCTACTGAAACAAAAACATTGAAGCTGTCTAACTTCAAGAAGCGTGTACGAGCTTATCTCCACGAGCAACACTAGTCGCAAAAAAACTTACAAAATAGATTTGTGTACACCATGCACTCACATTTAGGCCATCGCTTCCATATCACTTCCATAAACTACTCGTTTACAGCTCGTGTTGCAAGCACGGTGTGTGTAGTGCAGAGTGATATGGGTATTGTATTATGTTGGTGTATGAATGTTTGTTGCGCATGTGTTCCCACTATTGACCACAAATCTATCCTTTCTTTGTAAATATCTGAGTTATACCCAGACTGTCCATAATAGCCACTATACGTGGAGGGCATGTATTGTGAAATAAATTGCAAGAAGAACCGAACAGCCGGCGCATTTCGAAATGGCCAGGAAATTGCGACGTAAAAATAATTTGGGATATTTAGGTATTATAGGGATAGCCGGGGCGAATCAAGGAGATGGCATCGTGGGAGCATATTTTCACTGATGGGCCTTCAGCGTAAAAATTCACTGAGAGGGGAGGTGTACGCGAACCTACTAAAGGGCCCCTTTTCTTCTCAAAGGGATCCTTTTTACACATCATTTGGCTGTAAAATTCGTTTAACTGGGGAGGGGTGCCTTTCCCGGACCGCGGCGTGTCGCCTTTCCATGGGGGTTGTGTAACGTAGTTTATATAACCACTGTTTTGGCCGCCTCATTCATATGATTGCGCAGCCCGTAATGCTGCAACCCAGTAAGCAGCCGACCCCGCAACTGTAACGCGATCAGTAACTGTCCATCCAGCCGACCGGCGCCGTCGCCGGGTCGCTCGGAGCTGACTAAGCTTTCAGGAACATGACCGGGGCCGCTGGCCGCGGTCTGCGGCGTAGATACAGGTGACCGGCTGACGCGTCCCCAGAGAACTGCCCCCGGTGTCTGTGACGCGGCGTAGATACAGGTGACCGGCTGACGCGTCCCCAGAGAACTGCCCCCGGTGTCTGTGACGCGGCGTAGATACAGGTGACCGGCTGACGCGTCCCCAGAGAACTGCCCCCGGTGTCTGTGACGCGGCGTAGATACAGGTGACCGGCTGACGCGTCCCCAGAGAACTGCCCCCGGTGGCTGTGACGCGGCGTAGATACAGGTGACCGGCTGACGCGTCCCCAGAGAACTGCCCCCGGTGGCTGTGACGCGGCGTAGATGCAGGCGTAGAACTGCCCCCGGTGGCTGTGACCTTCTTGGACTGTCGAGCGGTGCGGGTCTGTCAGTGGCGCTCGCATCTGTAAACTGACTGTCTTTCGGCCTACTATTTCGTATCTTCTGGCGGCTGTCTCTTAACGTTCTACATCGAACTCTGAATTGTACGCTTGCGCGAGCTGTTTGACGCTGAACTATCACGCCTGCTTCTTTATTAATTGCACAAAATATAGTGCATATTCGACGCCGAACATTTTGCAACTGGTAATTCGCGGCGCGAGGTCGAAACCCTAGACATATCACTTGCCAAGAAGAGAATTCTGCTATAGTTTACATAAAACATAATATACATTTTAGGACACATTCCTCCAGTGCTCCCACTGCATCCGACCCGGATAGGTAAGCATGTTTGCAAAATCATGACAAGGCATGTTAATTCGAGAAAATCTACGCACATCGGAGGATTTACCTTTGTATCATACACACGTCCGTCAAGCTTAACAATTGTAGCATGCAAATCATCATTTCATGGGCCGTCTATCCTGGTATTTCTCGCGATCTGGATAAAAAGTGTTCACATCCTCTACAGCTCACAACCTCCATCGGCTCAAAACCTTCACAGACTCGTAACTGCGCGATGTAACCTATGCTATTGATGCGCCCCTAAACTACAATGCAGACTCGTAACTTCCATTATGGAGTCTACGAATTGGTGCCATATGACCATTGCAGTCGATGCGCTCTTTAAACCAAAATATGCAACTATGGATGTTATGATGCAGTTCGGGAAACATCAGCCAAGTCTGTCTCCCAGTATGCGGTCAGTGACCTTCTGGATGAGTGCGCAGTGACCTTCTGGATGAGTGCGTAGTGACCTTCTGTATGAGTTCGCAGTGACCTCCTCACCTCTGGATTTGGCATCCACTGGCGTCACACGGTTCGGTATCGTTTTCAGTTGCCGAGCCTCGTCCGATTCTCAGTCAACGGCGGCTGTGTGAACCTGGGCACCATCCTGCGGTTCTCCAGCACGGTTCAGGTGAGCGGTGGCGCCCACTGTTGATTTCTAGTTGATGAGTCGCCTCGAAGTTGTTTCTTTGCAGCCAACTTCATGGGAATTTCAGAGATCCAAAAAACTTTCGTGTGATAGTGATCCCATCTCACCAACATCTTTGACCTCAGCTACGAATGTGTCCCTTTCGTTGGACAACTCCAGTTTGCTCAATATGTTCCTTCAGACGTAGCGCACCGCCGCGTTGAGGATGATGGTGAAGAAATCGGCCTAAGGGCGCTTCCTTGAATAACATTAAATAAACACAAGCATGGAAGGAGCACGAGCCAGAGGCAGATCCCAACCCACTTCTAACACTTCCAACATCACTTCTAACATCACCCATGTGTGTCCAGGTACCAATCCCGTCATTTTCGCTGTCGCTCTCTTCGACTGCTCGACCCAGCCGGCATCCGGAAAGCAATTACCAGCTGGACATTTGCACCACCTACATCCGGAACTCCGGCCAATCACAGCGAGCTGTGCTGTCGGTGGAGATACCCTCGGGCTACTTAGACGTCGCCGACTCGCTGAGGAAGCTGCGGCAGAATGGGGGTAAGCCATGCTGCGACAGAATGGGGGAAAGCCGTGCTGGAGAGTTCGTTGACGTGATGATGCACGCAGCATGAGCCACAGTGTGCTCTCACTTTGCAACGTCTACTTCAGCTCCCATTTTAGAACCGGCTGTCTGAATTGATGCCAAATCCGTCCTCTCTTCATCCTCTAATCACCATCTTCTGGTCACCATCACCATCACCATCACCACCACCATCACCATCCTCGGATCACCATCTTCTGGTCACCATCACCATCACAATCACCATCACCATCCTCGGATCACCAACTTCTGATCACCATCACCATCACCATCACCATCACCATCCTCGGATCACCATCTTCTGATTGCATGCAAACTGCAACGCTCACCAAGAAAGTCTTGGACGTGTTCATCTCTATTAGCTCCAAACTCACAACAGGACACGGCTGCTCGTTTTGGCCAGTTTTTTTTGGGAGGTTTCTGGTAGCGTCCGACAAATTCCAAACGTCAGACAACCAGAGGCGTGCCAGAATGCTCCCAACAACTTCAGGTAGTGCGAGTGGTAATGCTTCCAATATATGTTCGCGGTCGTCCACCGATCGACATTTTGGCTCTTGACCTGGCTGTGGCGTTGAGAGTACACTAGATTAAGAAATCAGCCACTTCAAACCAGGTCGAAACCACTAGACTTCCCCTCCACCCATCATATTCAAGTTCCACTCATTGATGGTGCCTTTGTGTGGTGGTAACAATGCAGAAACCTCGGCCTCTCGTGACATGGCAACATGGCGCTGACCCCTCCTTTTTCACCAACATCCCTTCTCTCCTGTATGGTGACGGTGCCTGCCACTCTCCACCCGTCGCTCTTGGCCCGAATATATAGTTTCAAAATTGTAGGCAATGCTCATTCATATGTTGGTGTTAACTGCCGTTTAACACTAAAACTCGCCGCATGTTTGATGCCTTTATTTTCAGACCATCTTAACTCTCTACTAAAACCGCACTATTTATGTTATCAGATGAAAACACCACGAACGAGGCTGGGAACAATATTGCCACATTGTGCACAAATGTCGGCATGTCGGGAACTGCTTTTCGTGTCGACAAAAAGTGACTGAAGTTGGCTCACCTGTATCTTGTGAACATTTAGCGCAGATGCGATGATCTATCCATGTCTTTGTTGGTTTGTGTTTGGGGCCTTAGGGTGAAGCGAATCGCCATATCATTTATATCATTGTTGTACCTATCGACAACAATCACCAACCCTACTGACCACCGATTGACACCAACTCGAGCCATTTTCTCGCCGTAATTACGGTCTGGTTCATCTCACTCAGCTGTTCTCGTGTCTCCGACAGTCGTGCGCGACTATAAAGTCTCGGAGAACACCGTGACCTTCACGCTGCTCAAGGTCACCGCCGAGAAGACATGCGTCGCCTTCCGTATCATTCGTGAGGCAGAGGTGGAGAACCTGAAGCCGTCGATTGTCACCGTGCACGATTTCTACGAACCGGAGTGGCGGGCCAGGCTGGTGAGCTGATGGCGTAGTGATTGGTGCGCTTGTTTCGTGTCGGTGGGGTTGCGGGTTCCGATCTTGCCAATTGATTCGAGTGTTGACCGAGTTCTATGCGGGTGACGATGGTGGTGGTGGTGGTTATTGGTTTTGCGACACGTCGACCGTTCAATCATGTAGCGTCGCCAATATCTCACGCCGATTGGTCGCGGGCGAAGAGTAGCGCGGGCGGGTGACGATGGTCGATGGTGTATCGCTTAGTGTGTGCGTGCGTTGCAAGCGAATCAAACGTCCTGCATAACCCTCCTTTTCTCCTGAGAAGGAGGGAACACGTGACCCTCCTCCTCTCCTGAGAAGGAGGGGACACGTGACCCTCCTCCTCTCCTGAGGAGGGGACACGTGACCCTCCTCCTCTCCTGAAAAGGAGGGAACACGTGACCCTCCTCCTCTCCTGAGAAGGAGGGGACACGTGACCCTCATCTCCTGAGAAGGAGGGAACACGTGACCATCCTCCTCTCCTGAGAAGGAGGGAACACGCGACCCTCCTCAACTCCTGAGAAAGAGGGAACACGTGACCTCCTCCTCTCCTGAGAAGAGGGAACGTGTGACCATCCTCTCCTGAGAAGGAGGGAACACGTGACCACCTCTCCTGAGAAGGAGGGAACACGTGACCACCTTCTATCCTGAGAAGGAGGGAACACGTGACCTCCTCTCCTGAGAAGGAGGGAACACGTGACCACCTTCTATCCTGAGAAGGAGGGAACACGTGACCCTCCTCCTCTCCTGAGAAATAGGGAACACGTGACCCTCCTCCTCTCCTGAGAAGGAGGGAACGCGTGACCTACTCCTCTCCTGAGAAGGAGGGAACGCGTGACCCTCCTCCTCTCCTGAGAAGTAGGGAACACGTGACCCTCCTCCTCTCCTGAGAATGAGGAAACACATGACCCTCCTTCTCTCCTGAGAAGGAGGAGACACGTGACCCTCCTCTCCTGAGAAGGAGGGGACACGTGACCCTCCTCTCCTGAGAAGGAGGAGACACGTGACCCTCCTCTCCTGAGAAGGAGGGGACACGTGACCCTCCTCCTCTCCTGAGAAGGAGGGAACACGTGACCCTCCTCCTCTCCTGAGAAGGAGGGAACGCGTGACCCTCCTCCTCTCCTGAGAAGGAGGGAACACGTGACCCTACTTCTCTCCTGAGAAGGAGGGAACACGTGACCCTCCTCCTCTCCTGAGAAGGAAGGAACGCGTGACCCTCCTCCTCTCCTGAGAAGGAGGGAACGCGTGACCCTCCTCCTCTCCTGAGAAGGAGGGAACACGTGACCCTACTTCTCTCCTGAGAAGGAGGGAACACGTGACCCTCCTCCTCTCCTGAGTTCAGCACGGTATAAGAATAAGTCCGGTTCACGTGTTTGATGATAAGACCTGGGGGCTCGACAAGGCTCGTACCTGGGTGATGGCTACAAACATCGCCACTTGCAGGCAACAGCATCGGCCCTGGATGAGTTTTTGGCATTGCTATCTTGGAGCCCACGCAATGTTAACCGAGGGTGACTGAGGGCGGCCGTTTTGTTCCCCTAAATTTTTCTGCATAACAGACCAACCAGTTGAGACAACTGCTTGAGACTTTCAGCACCTTCAAATGAACACCTAGGGTATGCTGTGTAATAAATTTATTCAAGGTCATCTTAGGTCGTGTTCTAACGACATCATACATTATTTCGTAGGCGTCGTTGTTAACGTCTGAAACGGTTGCCTGTCGTCATAAGAAACAATCGGACTGACAGGCTTACTGATATCAATGCAGGTGCAGTTGGTGTGCCAAGTGGTCATTCGGAGTTATTTTGGTATTATTCACTTCATTCAAATATAATAGCACTGAGGACTGCAGCAATATTCCAGTCATTATAAAATCGCTATATCGGCCAAAGATGTTCTTACATGTGAGGTCATCGTAAGACAAGAATACATATGTCTGTTTTCGGGGTACAATGCCAGACCATATCATCATGGCGTCACAAACTCGATCGCAGGTGATGCTTTTACCGTCTGAAGCAGTTGCTTGTTATCATCCGATACATTGTATCCAAATTATACTGGCAAATCAATCCAGCTGTGATCCAGATGTATATATTGAAGCGTAGGCCCGTTTTTCGAGCTCCTCGTAGAAATATGGCCTTTAAGCATGCAACTCATTGCACACTGAACCAAAACGGCAATTTGGCATCTTCTCCCCAGATGACTTCACTTGAAATCAGGACAAGTCCATATTGTATAATTATTGGCATCTAGTGCATGCATCGACCAACACGTAAGCTATATATTAACTCTCCCCGTCTTTTCGGTCAGACCCTCACACCCAGTCTCGGAGGGGGTTGATACCCCCCCCCCTCTAATTTCCAAACTAAACGTCACACAAAACCGAAAGATGTGTCATCGGAAAGCGCTCGACGAGTAGGGCCAGAAACCACCCAACACATTTTATCACAAAAAATGACGTCACTAGGGCGTCTATGTTTTCCCAGCGAACTTCATGTTTTTGGCCTTGGGGTGTTCATTCATTTTGGGGGAGAATTTATAAAACAAAACAATTTTGGAATTAGAAAAGGAAGGCGAAATCGACCATGCCCCTAAATTTTTTGCCGATCCAAAATCACAATTTTATTGACATTTTTGTAGTTTCAAAATGTTGAGTTTTCAATTTTGTTTCCTTTTTATTTTTCTAATGGGTAGAGAGAGCGGACCGCGAAACGTTCTTTGAAGTCAACCTGCTCTCATAAAAAAATCCTTACATACAAAAATTCCAGAATCTTCGATTTTAGCCATCATGGTCAAATATGCAAAACGAATGCCATCAAAAACGAAAAAAAAACAGAAATTACTCAAGTGCGTTTTGTTTCCTCCATAAAAATAACGAAACGCTGAAAGTTTCATTAAAATATATTTATCCGTTAAAGCGTGACGACTGGTTGAACTTTTATGGAGGTGACTTCACTTGACCTTCACTAACTCGTTGACACTAGATGACCTGACCTCACGATTTTCACACAGCATGCCAAGTTGATGTGGGAAAAGATATCCCAAATTTCGGCGGGCTACCGAGCGTCGTTCTTACGCTATCCGCGGAAAACCTTATGGGGGGCGCATATCAACCCCTCTCCCCCGATAATATAATGCCCTTGTTTACAGTAAAGAATATGCACTCTTGGAATCGGTCAAATGTTTCCGCCTGATATGACCTCTCACCCCATAGGCGCCAGGCCAGATTGTGTTGATATGCAAAATTCCGTAGCATATACGAATATTTCCCAGTTTCTCAAGATCCCTTCGAAAATGTGTCCTAGAAAATGAATTGCATTGCACGCTGAATCACAGCAGCAGTTTGGCCTCCTCCCTTCAAGTGTTTTTACTTGGCCCGAGGCCAGAAAGTGTTAACATGGGCAAGTTTAGGTACGCATTGCATGTGTTCAGCCACAGATGAAATTTTATATCACCCTAATGCCCTGGTTTGCATTAAAAACATGAACCCTCAAAAACAGACAAGTATTTTACTTGACATCACCTGTGAACTCACCAGTGACATGCGGGTAAATACAAAATCTTTTATCTTGATTAAAATTATGAGTTATCGAATGCCGTTGGAATCAGTTTAACTGGTCCATTGGTTCCAAAAATACAAGCCCCCCCCCCACAGTGACTCATGTGAGTGGAAATACCTCAGTGACTGCTAGGTTAAAGTTGATAATCTCGCACGTCATTACGTTAATATTAAATGAAACTGGTTGTAGACAGCTTCCCTGTGGTAATCTGTTCTGTAGAACATATGGATTGGAAATAGTTGACCTGCACCTGAGTTGGAAGGAACGACGACCAGATAAAAACCTATTAAATAATGAGATAAGTGTTCTTTGAAACCGAGTTGATGAATGTTAAAAAGTAATATATGCTTCAAAATTAACATCAAAAGCTTTGCCAATGTTTAAAAAAATACTGAGACGTGTTAGCGTTTAACAAAAATATATAACCAAGGCGGATGCAAGACTCTAACCGAATGAGATAATCAATAGTGCTGAATCCTCGACGAAAACCACGTTTAATTGCAAATAAAAATAATGTGTCCAGGTGCCAGCTCTTATACTGATATGCAAAATTGTATGGGTTTTTTCTGGGAGGCATGTTCACTCCACTCCACCTTTCTCGGTATGGGGCTGTGGTGGGAATGCCGCACCCTCCTGGGTCCGCTAATATCCACGCTCCCTCATCATCAGCAACCCCATCACCATCATCAACATCAGCAGACCCACCCACATGTGTCATCGTTCGGGCCGGACGATTGTCCACCAGCGAGACGACAACACTGTATGTATCGTTCGATTCCACTCTTAGTATTATTGTGCATTGCACAAGTTGCTCCCCTTGTATTCACACAGCCGTCCATGTGTTTTGCCAGGAATACCAGCTTTAGAATTGCGCAAACCCGGCCGACAGACGAAGAAGGCCAGGGATCGACGACGGGAGCGGGGACGTCGCAGGTCACGAGCTGTTTACCAAGTCTCCGTAAGATGGCAGCACCAGCACTGCTGAGGCACGTGCCCGACTTTGTTCACTGCTCACTGCTGGGGTCGTAGCCGAACGAAATGGGCGATGGTTTTTAGCACGCTTGGGTACATTGGCGTGTGTGCGTGTTGTTTCAATCACATTTGTCAGTTCTATCCCCTCCTATTGTATCCCTTAGTTCCTCTCTGAAAGCCGCATCCATATTTTACGTCCCCCAATCCTCGTACCCGTGTTCCCCGTTGTCTTTTGCACTGTCCGCATCAGTTGGGAAAACTTCTAAAGCCCACCACTGTCATGCTTCCATGTTGCGAGCAGCGTCAAGTTTAGACTGACTTCGCAAGCGATGGCAGACGGGGGGGGGAGGGGGGGCTGATGTGTGTGCAGGATGCGCCACATATTTTATTGGGTATTATTTGGCAGTGTGTTTGGTATTTTGCTTGGTATCATTTGGTGATGCGCTTTGCATTTTTTGCAAGTTTTTCAAAATATAGTTGTTGCTTCTGCGTTGCTCGCACATTTTTCGAAAATGATCCTATTGGGTTTCTGGAATGGATGCGAAGCAGCGGCGAAAGCCGAAGTTGTCAGACGACAGCCATCGCGTCACTAATTTGCCAAGTCCTATCGTTGACTGGGGGTGAGGGGTACGCCATCGCCAGAGTAGGCCTCGGCAGAGGTTCTACTGCCAAGTGCTGCCACAGCTCACTTGCGTGACGTCACAGGCAGTCTCTCAGGCCTCGGTGAGTGATTATGCGCAGTTGATTCTACGGCCTCTGTGCGGGTCGGTGCGGCACTTGTCATTTACAGATGTGTAGCAGTTTTCCTTGTTGGATTCATCTCGATTTTACCTTCATTTTGCATGGCTCACTCCCATTGGTTACATGGAAGCATCGCGTAGCTTAGCGATCCGAATGTATGCGGCTCACACAGATGGAACTCCCCCCCCCCATATTGACACGTGTAGTGCATTACATAGTACTTAGGAATGATTTTGTGGTGTCCATGCGTTATTTTTGGGGGCCGATGCTATATTTTTCTGAATCATAGCGCGATTCTTGGGACCTACCACCTCTCGGATGGTGGGCAATTGTCCCCTTACCCCCTCCCTCATTGGATACGCCACTGCTTCCCACACCCATGGAGATGGCTGGAACGGTGCAGAATTTAAATGGGCACTCTCAGCGAGAGAAGGGGCACAAAAGTCCAGGATTCACCGAAACTATGAATGCCCCTCTTTGCCAAGTCCTGGATCCACGAATGAGCTGAACCGTATATCTCGGGTGTGTTTGGCTGCCATTACTGTGTGCAAAGCATGAACAAACTTCACATGGAGCCTTGTGGGACATGGTCTTGACTAAAATTAATGTTATTGTGTGTAAAGCATAAACAAATTTCACGTGGAACCCTATGGGTTTCGTCTGAAGGATTTCATTGGGGGTTGAAACAGCTTCAGGAAATGTTGACCTTTCGCTCGGTATGGTATGCTTCGTAACTAAGCTGCGTCTAGTGTGTTACCATCAGCATTACCGGTGGCCACAGACAGTGATCACCACACCACTGGTGGCCACAGACAGTGATCACCACACCACTGGTGGCTAGAGACAGTGATCACCACACCACTGGTGGCTAGAGACAGTGATCACCACACCACTGGTGGCTACAGACAGTGATCACCACACCACTGGTGGCCACAGACAGTAATCACCACACCACTGGTGGCTACGGACAGTGATCACCACACCACTGGTGGCCACAGACAGTGATCACCACACCACTGGTGGCTAGAGACAGTGATTACCACACCACTGGTGGCTAGAGACAGTGATCACCACACCACTGGTGGCTACAGACAGTGATCACCACACCACTGGTGGCCACAGACAGTGATCACCACACCACTGGTGGCTACAGACAGTGATCACCACACCACTGGTGGCTACAGACAGTGATCACCACACCACTGGTGGCCACAGACAGTGATCACCATACCACTTGGCCACAGAAGTGATCACCACAACACTGGTGGCCACAGATAGTAATCACCACACCACTGGTGGCTACGGACAGTGATCACCACACCACTGGTAGCTACAGACAGTGATCACCACACCACTGGTGGCCACAGACAGTGATCACCACAACACTGGTGGCCACAGACAGTGATCACCACATCACTGGTGGCTACAGACAGTGATCACCACACCACTGGTGGCCACAGACAGTGATCACCACAACACTGGTGGCCACAGACAGTGATCACCACACCACTGGTGGCCACAGACAGTGATTACCACAACACTGGTGGCCACAGACAGTGATCACCACACCACTGGTGGCCACAGACAGTGATCACCACACCACTGGTGGCCACAGACAGTGATCACCACACCACTGGTGGCTACAGACAGTAATCACCACACCACTGGTGGCCACAGACAGTGATCACCACACCACTGGTGGCCACAGACAGTGATCACCACACCACTGGTGGCCACAGACAGTGATCACCACACCACTGGTGGCCACAGACAGTGATCACCACACCACTGGTGGCTACAGACAGTAATCACCACACCACTGGTGGCTACAGACAGTAATCACCACACCACTGGTGGCCACAGACAGTGATCACCACACCACTGGTGGCCACAGACAGTGATCACCACACCACTGGTGGCTAGAGACAGTGATCACCACACCACTGGTGGCTACAGACAGTGATCACCACACCACTGGTGGCTACAGACAGTGATCACCACACCACTGGTGGCCACAGACAGTGATCACCACACCACTGGTGGCTACAGACAGTGATCACCACACCACTGGTGGCCACAGATAGTAATCACCACACCACTGGTGGCTACGGACAGTGATCACCACACCACTGGTGGCTAAGTGATCACCAACCCGGACAGTGATCACCACACCACTGGTGGCCACAGACAGTGATCACCACACCACTGGTGGCTACAGACAGTGATCACCACACCATCGGTGGCCACAGACAGTGATCACCACACCACTGGTGGCCACAGACAGTGATCACCACACCACTGGTGGCTACAGACAGTGATCACACACCACTATGCTACCCCCACACCACTGGTGGCCACAGACAGTGATCACCACACCACTGGTGGCTACAGACAGTGATCACCACACCACTGGTGGCTACAGACAGTGATCACCACACCACTGGTGGCTAGAGAAGTGATCACCACCCACCCACAGACAGTGATCACCACACCACTGGTGGCCACAGACAGTGATCACCACACCACTGGTGGCTACAGACAGTGATCACTACACCACTGGTGGCCACAGACAGTGATCACTACACCACTGGTGGCCACAGACAGTGATCACCACACCACTGGTGGCTACAGACAGTGATCACTACACCACTGGTGGCCACAGACAGTGATCACCCACCACTGGTGGCTACACACCACTGGTGGCTACAGACAGTGATCACTACACCACTGGTGGCCACAGACAGTGATCACCACACCACGGGTGGCCACAGACAGTGATCACCACACCACTGGTGGCTACAGACAGTGATCACTACACCACTGGTGGCCACAGACAGTGATCACCACACCACTGGTGGCCACAGACAGTGATCACCACACCACTGGTGGCCACAGACAGTGATCACCACACCACTGGTGGCTACAGACAGTGATCACCACACCACTGGTGGCTACAGACAGTGATCACCACACCACTGGTGGCCACAGACAGTGATCACCACACCACTGGTGGCCACAGACAGTGATCACCACACCACTGGTGGCCACAGACAGTGATCACCACACCACTGGTGGCTACAGACAGTGATCACCACACCACTGGTGGCTACAGACAGTGATCACCACACCACTGGTGGCTACAGACAGTGATCACCACACCACTGGTGGCCACAGACAGTGATCACCACACCACTGGTGGCCACAGACAGTGATCACCACACCACTGGTGGCTACAGACAGTGATCACCACACCACTGGTGGCTACAGACAGTGATCACCACACCACTGGTGGCCACAGACAGTGATCACCACACCACTGGTGGCTACAGACAGTGATCACCACACCACTGGTGGCCACAGACAGTGATCACCACACCACTGGTGGCTAGAGACAGTGATCACCACAACACTGGTGGCCACAGACAGTGATCACCACACCACTGGTGGCCACAGACAGTGATCACCACACCACTGGTGGCTACAGACAGTGATCACCACACCACTGGTGGCTACAGACAGTGATCACCACACCACGGGTGGCCACAGACAGTGATCACCACACCACTGGTGGCTACAGACAGTGATCATTACACCACTGGTGGCCACAGACAGTGATCACCACACCACTGGTGGCTACGGACAGTGATCACCACACCACTGGTGGCCGCAGACAGTGATCACCACACCACGGGTGGCTACAGACAGTGATCACCACACCACTGGTGGCCACAGACAGTGATCACCACACCACTGGTGGCCACAGACAGTGATCACCACACCACTGGTGGCCACAGACAGTGATCACCACACCACTGGTGGCTACAGACAGTGATCACCACACCACGGGTGGCCACAGACAGTGATCACCACACCACTGGTGGCCACAGACAGTGATCACCACACCACTGGTGGCTAGAAACAGTCATCACCACACCACTGGTGGCTACAGACAGTGATCACCACACCACTGGTGGCACCACACCTCCCAGACATCACGTCGGTGTCCATAGCAAGGTAGAGTTATAGTGTTGTGGGTAGGGTGTGTCGATGGAAGCGGATTACATTTGGATAGCAATAAAAGCATGCGCAAGGGCCTAAAGTTATGAGAAAAGTACAAAAAAACCGAATTAAATCGGTTTTACCTTAGGCGCACAGCCGATTTGTGAAGAGCATGTCGGCTCCAGCCCGCCAGCCACGCGTCACACGCGATTCTCGCCCCACCGGCCGCACCGACGATGCTGCGTCGCGGCGCGCGGCGTGACTGCCGTAGAGGCGAAAATCGCCTGCTATTGACGGCCTAGCGGCCATGCGGTCGCGCCGCTGCCCTCAGTGCTCTGCATTACAAACGACTTTGTCGTCCAGAATTATGTTCTAAAGTATGCATATAGCTATACAGACTATTGCCACCACATTTTCGATGCCAGAATGGTAGTGGCAAGTGCCAGCAAGCTCCGGCGGTGCCAGTAAAATTAATATGAACACATGAACGAATAGGAGCAAAAGAGAAACTTCGGACAAGGTTACACCCACTTATATTACACAATAGATGCAAATCTCGTACCGAAATGTGGGAAAATTGACAGTGGGAACCATTTACCAATATAACACAAAATGAAGGAAACAAATTATGACTATCAGGTGCTACGGATTCGGTAAATGTTAGGTATGTCGAATTAGCCAATTCAAATTTAATAAAACCTGGCGCACGGAAGAACTTTCATGTGTGAACAAAACAATCATGGATGTGATTGCGTAATACAACAAGCAAATTCCAGTCAACAACCAGTTCGGATCACTGGCAGATCCCGGGGAGCAAAGGGGGGGGTTGTCCCCAAAAGATTTGAAACTGGGTCATAAACTATGTTTTACTCGATTTATGGCCAAAATGCTTTTTGTTTCTACCACGGGACAACAATAGCCAGTTCTGGATCAGCCAGTGGTTCTGAAGTCACTGTCACTAGTATACAGTTCTTCACTACTGCCTACAGTTTCATGTCTTTTTTGGAGGCGAAGTTTTGCTGTGCCGCTCTGTGGGTCAGGCGGGCACAGACGAAGCCGTGTCGAGCCGTCTGGCCAACAACGGAGCTTGACGCCTTGCTTACCTCCCGAATAGCTCTCTCAACGGCCTGCCTATGTACAGGATAGTGCTTTATCAGGATAGGCGAGGCCGCGAGCTCTTCAATCTCACTATCCGGCACGTCTCGAAGAAGCGGTGGTTCCGTTATAGCCACCGAGTCCCAGTCAATCAAGTCCACGTATGTGGTGGCGTCGAAATTCAGTTTCGGAATCTCGTATGGCCGGACACCCTCCCTCGTGATTCTTCGTCGACATCCCAGAATCATCTCCGACGCCCGTTGACAAATGTCAGCGTCTGCATCAGCTGCCATGGCCAAGAGAAGCTCCTCCGGGTGACCCCAAAACCCGTTGCGCTGGATGACTGAACTGACGATCACTTGATCCTCTGCGTCGAGCGTTCTTAGCAGCCGGACTGATTCATAGAGGTTTTTTTAACCTTCTGTGCAGTGAGAGTGGCTCTTAATCAAAAACCACATGGGCGCATAGTGGTTGACGATGAACTTGACGAGACGGCGCAGGGCGGCTGAAGGTCTTGTGGTTGCCACATACAAGCGAAGTATGTGGCATGCGAGGGTCAACCATCGCGCGTGGTTGACGGGTCCTGGCTTTGCACGAGCGACGTCTTCGGGTACAGCGCCATCCTGCACTGCAATGCTAAGCTTATGCAACAACTTCTGATCCGCACTGAGGTCAGCCGCCATGGTTCCATTCAGTTCAGTTACTTTTCCCGAGACTAGCTCAAAATCTGCAAGTGGCATATTCTCAACGTCCGCCGATAGATGTTTGCCTAAATTCCCGCTGAATGATCTAGGACCGGTGGTAATGCCGTCGACAGTCTTGAAAAGCTCTCTCAGATTCAATTCATTGGCATGTAGCATGCAAACGAACCAATGCACAGCTTTGTCCCTTTGAAGTTCGAAGCGTCGGCAAACACCCGAATGCACCCCAGTGTTTACAGCGCACCCATCGCAGCCTAGCACTTTCACACCTGCCCCGTACTCACACGCTATCGATTCGAGTTCCCTGTGGATATCAGCTGATTTTCCTGACACGGGCGTAAAATGGGTAAGGTACTGATCATTCGGCTCGGATAATACTACATAGTGCTCCTCCTGAAATTCCAACTTGCCGCGCATATTGGTGTCGGTGGTCCATCCTTACGGCCATCAAAATACAGCGCAGTCAATCCGTCTTGCAGGATATTCTCTGTTCTTGCACTTACTTCATTCTGTCTGGCGGTTCTTCGAGCCCTCCACAGTTTTTTGGCGTCAACAACAGTGGAGGTACTATCCTTGGTTAACCGTCCTATATCCACCTGGTACGCATTTATGAGGGCAGCCGCTGCTCTGTTCGATATTCCGTACCGATCTGCTACCAAAGCAGACTCTGCCAAAACATCTGTAGGGGAAAGTGGGATAAGATGCCCAGGGTTTATGGAAATTGGCATTGTGACCAAATTAACCCCAAAATCCTGGATCTCTGAATGCCAACACGAAGCCCCCATCATTTTTATATCCACTGGAATGCACTGGATCACTGAGACTTGTCTCGTTTTCTCATTGTTGAGATTTTACCAGAGGCATGCAAAAGGGCGTCTTACCCCATGGGGTGGGTAAGATGCCCCATGGGTATGGGTAAGATGCCCCATGTGTATGGGTAAGATGCCCCTGCCCTGGGCATCTTTCCCCATTGCCATAAAATGCAAACTTTATCGTTCATGATTTCGTAGGCACTTCAACCGGCAGACGCATTCCTTCCCCTCACTGAAAAAAATCAACCAAACGTTCATGTTTTATTCTGAGTTTGCGAAAAAGAAAGGCTTTGGTACCGAAATCACCAGCGACCCGTGAATTCTTCTTAAGGTAGACTTCCACCAGGCTGGTGCCAACACATCACCATAGGGCATAGCATGCTTTCACAAGTTTAAATTCAACTTAAAACATACGCTGACAGCACAGATCAAATGTATTAGCGGCACAGGTCACAAGTGTAGCCACCATCGCCGTTAGCTTGTACGGCGATTAGCTTGTCGGTACAGAGCACACAGGCCCAGCCTTGGCAGGCTGCGCACTGAATCCACTCTTCACACGACATGATAAATATCATGCCACAGATAATGCACCTGGTGTCATCTGGTTCTTGCGGCGTTGCAGATTTGCCAGCTTGTTGTTTTTTTCTTTTGCGATCCTGGCTTTGTCTGTCTTGTCCCCTTCCTTTTAGCTGCCTCTACTTTTTATTTTCCCTTCTTCATTTTTCTTTCTTCAAGCATTTTCTTGTTGGGAGACGACGTGATTACTGTGGCTTGTTCAGCCCGACGAGATCTCTTTCTCTTTTCCGCTCGCGGAGTGGTGCATAACATATCTAGAATGCTGGTTGGTGACTGCTGCGCGCTCTCCTCGAGACCGGCAGCTGTGGCGCTCGAGCCCGCAGGCTCCGGCGCCGGTTCCTGAGACGGCTGCACTACGTTCTCATCGAGACCGGCAGCTGTGGCGCTCGAGCCCGCAGACTCCGGCGCCGGTTCCTGAGATGACTGCAGCACGCTCTCGTCGAGACCGGCAGCTGTGGCGCTCGAGCCCGCAGACTCCGGCGCCGGTTCCTGAGACGGCTACACTACGTTCTCATCGAGACCGGCAGCTGTGGCGCTCGAGCCCGCAGACTCCGGCGCCGGTTCCTGAGACGACTGCAGCACGCTCTCGTCGAGACCGGCAGCTGTGGCGCTCGAGCCCGCAGTCTCCGGCGCCGGTTCTTGAGACGACTGTAGCGCGCTCCCGTCGAGACCGGCGGGGGAATCGGGAGCCTCCTCCTCAGTCATCCGTGCGGGTGCAAAATCATCCTCGGTGAAAACCATGTCACAGGGCCATATTCCTGAGGCTTTAAATCCATTGATCGCCCGCTCCATGGTAGCAGATCTCGAGTAGGCAGTGCTGAAGATCTGAGCCAGCTCGTACTCGGTCACGCGCCTACCTGGATGGGCACGCATCCAGGTGTCCACCGCGTTGTTGTACGCGCTCTTGAGGGACTTGAATACCGCCACATCTAGCGGCTGCATTCTATGAGTAGAATGCGGCGGCAGTGTGATGATTGTCACGCCGTTTTCCCGAGCCATGTCGACGACCTCGAGTGACTTATGGCTGTGATGGCCATCGAGGATGATCACGTGTTTGTCCTGCATTGAGGGCTTCACCACCGCCAGGAAATGGTGGAACCACGTGAGGAAAACCTCCTGATCGGTCCATCCAGACTTAGTGCACGTTCCCACCGAGCCTGGCGGCGCACCGTTCATCAGGCTTTGAACCATCTTCATCCTGCCGAAGACGAAGACTGGAGGTAAGTACAATCCAGCCGCGTTGACTGCGCACAGAACAGTGACAGTCTTGCCGCGCTCTCCGTTTGTGATTTTCCCGACTCTTTTAACGCCTTTGGAAGCAACGATCTTTCTTGGAGTTTGTACGTTGGTCACCCCAGTTTCATCCATATTCCATACTTTCATGGGCCCGTAGTCGCCTCCGTCGAGAACTGATTCGTATGCGTCGAAGAACTTCTTGACCTGAGGTCGGTTGAATCCGACGGCTCGGGATAGGCTTGTGGCTTCTTGGCTCCTGATTGACAGGCTTGGGTGGCGACGCAAAAATCCGTAAAGCCAGTCTTTCCCAGCCATCCTGTGCTCTTTGTCGAACCGCACTTTCATGTCCATCTTCTCTGCGAACTCGTAGGCTAGACGCCGTACGTCCAGTGCTGTGAGCCCAAAAAAAAGTTTATCCATTTCTTTGATCTTTTGTACGAGTTGTTCCTCCATTTCCTTTGGAATGTCTGTAGACCTTCCCAGACTTCCCGGAACCAGCACCTTCTTGTCTCGATGGCGACGCAGTGTTTTTCCGGATATCTTGTACATTTTGGAGACCTTATGCAGGGAAGATCCACTACGTATGGCTTGAAGTGCTTGCTTGAGACTCTCTTGGCCATAGGAGCCTCGGTCCGAGGTCCTGGTTCTGGTACGTGCCATGTTACGTGACCCGGAAAATGATATCGGAATTATAAAATTGTTGGTGGAAATTGATACAAACGGATTAGGGTTGTGCCAAGGTATTATCTGATGGTGTTTGCCAAGGACGCATGAACCGGGGGTGGTGAGGGGAACAGGAAGGGCAGAGCCTCCCCCCCCCCAACCAACTTTAGTGATTTTTAACATTGACCCTATGGCGTTGACTGGAAATATTCTGCCAAAAAATAGTTGTTTGGCCCCGAACTTTGAAACAGTTCCCGCGCCGCTGGTGTTTGCTGCACATATTTGAACAAACTGGAAATACTTTGGCAAGCCTTGAAATAATGTGCAAGGGTGATGCTCTTCGCTAGGTACAAATATGTTCACACAGTCTGGCGAAATTTGGTGCATATAAATTTGGGTATTCGGGTAAAGTCAGTATTATTATCTTGATTAATTGACTGGGTAGATGTTATTATCTGGGTATTATCTGTTATAGATATGGGTAGATCGATTAATACAGACACTTTCACATTTAGGTAAGTATGTCATCTACGAATAACCAAGGTCGTAACAAGCAGGGAGGGGATGGCATTCAAGCCCCCAATTTGGAAAGGCCTAACACGAAAAATGTATAGATGTTACCCGACACGAAAAATGTACGTGGTAAATTTCAGACCGCAGCTTCCCAATCCCTTGTGGGTTACCTCCCCCCCCTTCACGAACACTTTCAATAGTTCGTACGTCCCCGAGGGTGACAAAAGAAATATATAAAAACATATTCGAGGTATGAAAGCTAATTAGCTACATATTAAAACATGAATGTGTCATTCGTAAACTACCGGCGGGAAAGACGCCCCATCTATGGGGTAAGATGCCCCCGGGGGCGTCTTTCCCCATCGATGTGTGGGGCGTCTTACCCACCAATGCCGAAATTTGGTCGCACGTAGCGTGCAGAAATAGGGCGATCGTGGCGCACTGGAAAATAACACCCTAAAGAAGCAAAATATATCATGTTCCGCGATGGAACGTCCTACAGCACGCAAGTATATTATTTGGACAGATATTTGCAACTATTTTGTTCAACTTTCATGATCGAAAACGTCAAAAAACAGAGAAACACTCAGTGCTCGTCACGCACTTGCAGCAACGGACCAACTTTTTGCGCAATAAACAACCGTGGCTTCTGCTTCCAATCAAGAACTTCAGATATGTTCTCTAGTTCTTTGATCAGCCTATAGAGGGGATGGGGCGCCTTACCCGAGGGGGCATCTTACCCCACTCTACCCTATTCACGTCAGTAGTGAGCAGATCGGCTTCAAATTCGTCTTCAGATTCTCTCTGGTTACGATCAGCGCAATCGTCATCTTCGGAAAGTTGTTGAGGATCTGAACAGAGCTCTGCACTTTCTTTGTCTTCTATGTCGTCTGCTTTGCTCTTCTTTGGTTCTGATTCCTGTTTTTTTAGTGTGTCCCATCGGCATTTCCGTTTCTGTCTTCGCGTACTCTCTTTTCTATCCACCGATCCAATTTGCAGTTTCCTCGGGCCCCGCTGATCGTACAGGTACGGTCTTTCCAATGCCGGTACTTTATGCTCTTTTGCACAGGCGCAGTCCATCGTGAAATCATCTCTTATAGTGCACTTGCAGATTGCTATGTCAAGAACTTTGTCGAACCACTGATGGAGCGAATCCAGGGCAGTAACCCTGAGTGTGTTCTTGGAGCTGCTGCGCCATTTTGAATAGCACAGTTCTATCATTGTTTCTATCCTTCGATCTGAAACCACTGGAATATCCTCCATTGTCCAAATGTCCCGGAGCGTCTCGGCAGCCGATTTAAATGCGGTGCGAACCGGAAAGTTGCCGTCATTGTGCTCATTACCCAGGTCTGTGCGTAATTTACGTACATAGTTGACCACGTTCTTCCTTGTGGGCAGCACATTGCGTCTCAGATCACTTGGGTGGCCGATAAGAAAATGCTTTGTTTTTTGTCTGCCCCGTCTGCCCGATTTGAATGGTGGCATATTACCTCTTTTCACTGCGATATATCGGTCTAAAATACCTTCTCCAGACCAGATAACTTAAATGCAATATGATTTGTTTACAATCGGGCTTCGCTGAACAATAATAAATATGAAGAGCATTAAAACTACTTAGGTACAGTACCAATCAGATTTTGGAAGGTAATATGGTGGCAAGCGTGCTATTGCTTAATAACTCAGATAACTAGGATTTTTTATATGTATTATGCACTGCCTGCATCGGAACAGAATTCTTGTCGACGGAGTAGTTTGTAATGGCAAGCAGCGGCGCGACCGCACCTCCGCTAGGCCTTCGATAGCAGGCGATTTTCGCCTCTACGGCAGTCACGCCGGGCGCCGCGACGCAGCATCGTCGGTGCGGCCGGTGGGGCGAGAATCGCATGTGACGACTGGCTGGCGGGCTGGAGCCGACATGCTCTTCACAAATCGGCTGTGCGCCTAAGGTAAAACCGATTTAATTCGGGTTTTTTGTACTTTTCTCATAACTTTAGGCCCTTGCGCATGTTTTTATCGCTATCGAAATGTAATCCAAAGGAAAAACCCCCAATGTGACACACCCTATTGTGGGGTGTGGGTGAGTAGTGTTGACCGGACACCATTATAATTGGCGGTGTTCGTCCACTTTAAGCGCGGAATCAAAAACATTGCACCCGAAAAAATACACCCTTCGCTAGGGAAGCTGACTCTTTTACGGACCAGTTTCTGAGTATCAGCGCAGCCACTTACAGCTGGTTTCGGTGTGTTTCGGTGTGTTTCGGTGCGAGGCAGAATGTGCGGGAAATTTCCTCCCCACGAACTGCACCGTATCCACACTGCTCAACAGAGACCCGAGCCCACCCCAGTCGGACACTCCACCAGCACGACGACAGAATAAGAGGCTCACACGGCAGAAAACCCCGCACGGTAGAACCATGTGGCATTTATTTCAACCGGTAAATGTGGATTAAGCCTGTACACGCGCCTGGAATAGACTATCTCGAAAAGGGCACTTGAGTTTGCTTCACACCGCGCCAGCCAGTACCAAAGTGCACACAACCTCACAACAATCGAGCACATCGACCGCCAGATATATATATATATATATATATATATATATATATATATATATATATATATATATATATATATATATATATATATATATATATATATATATATATATATATATATATAATATATATATATATATATATATATATATAGCCGACATTTATACTATAAAATATAAAACCTTCCCACACCCACAACCAGCTGCACACGCCGAAGTGGCCCGAAGCCAGTTACTGTCGTTTACGGGCACTTCGAGCAAAAATCGCACGCGCAAAACGAATTTCGGCGAGAGAACGCGCATGATTGCAGCGAGACCCGCCCACCGCACATGGTTGGGCTACGTTGTAACCCCACAATGCAAGCTGCGTTATGTTCTGTGATCTTTTTCCTGCCGTCTTGCAGACTCCAGCACCAGACGTCGACGTGCGAAGATAAGGCTCCGGCTGAGGATGGCTGGGCTCTGCTGAGGATGGCTGGGCTCTGGATGGGCTCTGGCTGAGGATGGCTGGGTTCTGATTATTCCTACTGTTCTGTACCGCGAACAAAAACAAACATGTTTTTCTGTGGTCTGCATCTTGTACTTTGATTATTGCTCATTGCCGTACCAGTAATTTCATATTTACTTTGCTAAGGATGATCATGTTATGCAGTTTATGTATGTAGATGAGATTCATATGATTGAAGACGTTTCTGACCACTCGGAGGAAGAAGCAAATACTGAATGGTCAAGACTAGCAAGTGCTGCTGTCGTGGGCTTAAGGTAAGCTGAATTCTCGGGTTTCACAATACCTAGACCATTCTAGACCATGGTCAGGATTGATGCACGCGGTAGTTGTTTACGCGCAAACATATGGAACAAGTGCGCCGTGATTCAGCTCAACTGAAACATCCCAATTGGACCCTGATCTTGGGTTGGTGGATGAAAAACCTCCACCGGATTTGCGACGGGAACGACCAGTGGAGGTGTGTGCAGGTGAGCAGAGCCACGGGAACAGACCCCTAGCCAGTGCTGGCTGGACTGGGGCTGAAGGCTGCGAAGAAAAAGACAATGGAGGACGTCTGGAGGACGTCCAAGCGAAGAAATTGAAGCGTTTACAGCGAGTGAGCTGGAAGAGCAGTAATAAATATGCTTTCAGGTTTCAAAAGCGTCACGGTCTGGCCTGAACGGGTCGGGTCGAGTCGGGCGAGGACGGACACAGATGAACCTTTGTCTATGTACGTATGCATGTTTGTATGTAGGTGTGTATGTACGCATGTATGCATGCATGTACGCACGTATGTATGTAGGTGTGTATGCATGTATGTATGTAGGTGTGCATATTTATGTATGTATGTATACATACATGTATGTATGCACGTATGCATGTATGTAGGTGTGCATATATATACATATATGCATGTATGTACGTATGCATGTATGAATGTATGTATGTGTGCATGTATGTATGTATGTATGTATGCATTTATGTATGCATATATGTATGCATGTATGCACGCACGTATGTATGTATGTAGGTGCACATATGTTTGCATGTATGGATGTATGCATGCATGCATGTGTGCATGCATATTTTCAATAAGCAGCCATGGGGACCGGGCCTTTCAGGATTATTAAGTCTTTGTACAATGGTCACAAATCTGGCAGCATGCAATGCCAAACACAGAAAAGCACAATTATTTCGGGTCCCAATGGTCCGGGCACGTATAACACACAGACAGCTAAGACCACGCGGTGTGGCAGTTCTTGAGCTGTCGTGGCGTTTAGGCGCCGGACTGACAAGTGCCACTGGAGGTGCACGATGCCACCGCCGTCGTCCGGCTGGAGCACGCGCGCGCTGCACCGCCCCGTACGGGAGAGAGCCCGCCCGGAACGCCGCCACCAGCATCGCCGGCGACTGCAGGAGCGGCGATGACGTCACGCTCGGAGCGGCGAGCTGGGCGTGACGAGACCGGGGCACGGGACGCGATCGCCGAACGCACCGCTACCTGGTTTCGGACTGCAGGGCTTCGAATAGGTTATGCAGTCTTTTTGCCTGATCGGCTCTCGCATCCTGGGCCACCCCAGGGCTTCCGCAGCGTGTGACACTGTTCCAGTGGCCACACGGGCGGGAAGGTTGATTGCTCTTTGCGCACGGGTGAGCCGCAGCCGTGTTGCGCCGGCTCCGACAGGCAGACAACACGCCACGTGGGTGAGCACGTGCGGACGACCGCACCGAGTGTCTCGGGAGCCAAGTGGTGATGAAGTCTTCCAAGTGCAATGGTGGTCGCAAAGATCCCCTCACCGCCCCAGCTGCGTGGCCCTCCCACGGCAGCGTCTGGTCAATAGTCGCTCCCAACAGCTGAATGGTCTCAGAGGGATACAAGTTTGAACCGGGCGTGCCGATGCTGAAGCGTGACACGTCTCCCTTTTCTACGGTATTTTGAGTGCCCCTAATGACGACGTCAGTTTTGCTGGAGGTCATTGCGTGCTTGTAGTGTAGTGTAGGTTCAGTGTAGTGTGTGTGTGCTTAGTGAGTTAATGATGAACCAGGCCTGAAGGGATCGAAGGGACGTTTCAATGCGGCGTTTCAGTGGAGTTTCAGTGCGGTGTTTCAATGTTGACATGTTTTCTGAATCTAGGAGACTTCGGTGAGGCATGTGGGTACGATCAGCGTATGACACGAGGCGGCCGAAAGGACGAAAGTTGGAAAGAACATCAACAAACAAGCTAAATAGGAGGGGACTGAACAGAGAGCCTTGAGGACTTCCATGTACCACCGACAGAACTGGCTGTCGTATATCCACGGACTGCCGTATATCCACGGAAGTAGCCTCGCTCGGGCTTCGTCCGTGCTCGCAATCACAAACGTACCGCAAAAACCCGGGTTCGGGGAGTAAAACCGCCACACCAGCTAAAGTCCGAAGCGAACAGATCGAAGCACGTCTCACCTGCACGAACTGGGATGGACCGCCCATCTTCACGATGGGCCGCTGGTCGTCGTCCTCCTTGAACTGCAGCAGCTTGTTGACGCCCCAGTACAGCTTTAGCACGCCGTCCAGGATCAGGCGGCCGTTCCGCTATGGACACGCCGCGTCTGCCGAACGTCACCAACGCGCCAAATACGCCGCGTCCGCCACACGTCACCAACGCGACAAAAACGCCGCGTCCGCCAACGCGGACGTCGCCAACGTCACCAACGCGTCTACCGGTCATCGACACTACCCGGCCGTGGATCTGCCGGTCCCCACCGACACCTACCTCCCGGCCGTGGATCTGCCGGTCCCACTGACACCTCCCAGTCGTGGATCTGCCGGTCCCCACTGACACCTCCCAGTCGTGGATCTGCCGGTCCCCACTGACACTCACCTCCCGACCGTGGATCTGCCGGTCACCACTGACACTCACCTCCCGACCGTGGATCTGCCGGTCACCACTGACACTCACCTCCCGACCGTGGATCTGCCGGTCACCACTGACACTCACCTCCCGACCGTGGATCTGCCGGTCACCACTGACACTCACCTCCCGACCGTGGATCTGCCGGTCACCACTGACACTCACCTCCCGACCGTGGATCTGCCGGTCACCACTGACACTCACCTCCCGACCGTGGATCTGCCGGTCACCACTGACACTCACCTCCCGACCGTGGATCTGCCGGTCACCACTGACACTCACCTCCCGACCGTGGATCTGCCGGTCACCACTGACACTCACCTCCCGACCGTGGATCTGCCGGTCACCACTGACACTCACCTCCCGACCGTGGATCTGCCGGTCACCACTGACACTCACCTCCCGACCGTGGATCTGCCGGTCACCACTGACACTCACCTCCCGACCGTGGATCTGCCGGTCACCACTGACACTCACCTCCCGACCGTGGATCTGCCGGTCACCACTGACACTCACCTCCCGACCGTGGATCTGCCGGTCACCACTGACACTCACCTCCCGACCGTGGATCTGCCGGTCACCACTGACACTCACCTCCCGACCGTGGATCTGCCGGTCACCACTGACACTCACCTCCCGACCGTGGATCTGCCGGTCCCCACTGACACCTCCCAGTCGTGGATCTGCCGGTCCCCACTGACACCACCCGGCCGTGGATCTGCCGGTCCCCACTGACACCTCCCAGTCGTGGATCTGCCGGTCCCCACCGACACCCACCTCGCGGCTGTGGATCTGGGTGCGACTGCTCTCGTGGTAGCGGTTGTAGGCGCGCAGCTGGCGCGTCAGCAGGTCGCGGTCGGCCTGCTCGCGCGGCGCGTCGCCGCCCGGCTGCCGGCGGCCGAAGCTGGCGTGCGTCTCCACGTGCGTGCCGTGGCCGAACAGGTGCGGCCCGAACAGCGCGCCGTAGCACGGCACGTGGCAGTACGGCGAGCCCTTGTGCTGCCGAGCGGGCGGCACGACGGCGGTGGGGTTAGCACGTCGGGCTGGCGACTCGGCGGTTGCGAGTTCGAGGCTCGCCGGCCGCACCGACAGAAAACAACAGGCGAGGAAGGAACACGGGTGTGCTTGTCAAATGGAACTAGGTCGGTGGTGGGTGGGGTATCCATAGTGTTGTAGGGGTAGGGGCTGTTAGGTCCGGCTAGGTGATGTCCAGCTAAGTGAAGTCCAGTCAAGTGAAGTCCAGTTGATTCAGGTTCAGCTAAGTGAACCCCAGCTAAGTGAAGTCTAGTCCGGCTAAGTCCAGTCCAGTTAAGTCCAGTCCAGCTAAGCCCAGTCCAGTTAAAACTAGTCCAGTTAAGTCCAGTCCAGTTAAGCCCAGGCCAGTCCAGCCCATTCCAGTTAAATCCAGTTAAGCCCAGTCCAGTTAAGTCCAGTCCAGCCAACTCCAGTCCAGTCCAGTTAAGTCCCGTTCACACACTCGCCTATCCAGAAGAGACTGGAAACCTTCCGTTGTCGAGGACTTTGCCGGCAAAGAGCTAAAGATAAGCGAACAGCACTTTACCGGCCAAGAGCTAAAGGTAAGAGAACACTGGACTTTGCCGGTCAAGAGTTAAAGGTAAGCAAACACCACTTTACTAGCCAAGCGCTAAAGATAAGCGAACAGCACCTTACCGGCCAAGAGCTAAAGGTAAGCGAACACCGGACCTTGCCGGCCAAGAGCTAAAGGTAAGCGAACACCACTTTGCCGGCCGAGAGCTAGAGGACTTTGCCGGCCAAAAGCTAAAGATGGGCGAACACCTGACTGTCGGCTAGGAGCTAAAGGTAGGGTAACACCACTTTACCGGCCGGGAGCTAAAGGTAAGCGAACACCACTTTACCGACCAAGAGCTAAAGGTAAGCGAACACCGGACTTTGTCAACGCCATGTGGCAACAACGATACGATCTGTGCCAGCCGCAGCGATCCGGCGTCAGGTCGAGGTGTGCCAGCTTCCTGTGGCGTTTGTCTACTGTTGTGCTGCTCGATACAAGTGGACGAGGAGGATTGTTGCTGTTTGCACTGTCTGAGGACAGCTGACCCAGGAGAGCTGGGGTCAGCCAGCTTTCCTGCTGCCAACTCGCACAGAGAAAATGGCGAGTGCGCGAGCTTGGTGAGAGAGGAGCACATGGGTCCGTCCGCCGTTCGCGGCGCGTACAGGATGACACCGGGCTATATGCATTTGGTGGTTGTTGGTTTTACGACACGTCGACCGCTGAGTCATGTAGCGTTGCCAATCTCTCACGCCGATTGGTCGCGGGCGAAGAGTAGCGACAGGTGAGACTCGAACCCACAACCTTTCGATTGTGAGACAAGCATCTTACCCCTAGACCACTCGTCCCCCATTATGATCAGTGCGTCGAGTTCTACCGGTGTACCCATTTTGAAGAAAATCAGAGGAGTCCGATCTCGATGACCTTTGACCTTTGACCCCGAATATCTCCGTAGTGTTTTGTAATACGGCTTCTTGGTTGAGTTCCTGATAATCAGGGTGCCAAGCTCTACCAGTATGCTCGTTTTCACGATGTTCCACCGGTAAGAATTGAATATCAATCTAGCTTGACGGACAGATTGATATTCGTTTCGTGCGTATTATAATTGCTGCATGGGAGCAATTATAATAATCGCACGGGAAGAAGTTTTGACCGGAATAATCGAGCTGTTTATGAACGCCCCTCTTACCTTTTATGTTCACGATGATCAATGCGTCGAGTACTATCTGTGGACCAAGTTTTAAATGAATCTGAAGAGTCCGACCTCATGGACTCTGACTTTGATCTTTAATATCTCAGCCGTTTATGAACGCCCCTCTTAACTTTTATGCTCGCAATGATGAGTGCATCGAGCACTATCTGTGGACCAATTTTGAATGGAAAATGAAGAGTCCGACCTCATGGAGTCTGACTTTTGATCTTGAATAGCTCAGCTGTTTATGAACGCCCCTGTTAGCTTTTATGCTCATTATGATCAGTGCCTCGGGTTCTACCGGTGTGCAAATTGTGAAGGAAATCTGAAGAGTCCGACCTCATGGAGTCTGACCTTTGACCTTGAATAGCTCAGCTGTTTATGAACGCCCCTCTTAACTTTTAGCTCATGATGATCAGTGCATCGAGTGTTATCTGGGGACCAATTTTGAAGGACATCTGAAGCAGTAGCGCAACCAGGGGGGCCAAGGGGCCATGCCCCCCCCGACAATTTTGTTGGGGGCCCGCTCCGAGCCAGGGGCCCGCGAAGCGGGCCCCTGGCTCGGAGTAGGCCACCCTACCACTAGCGCAACCAGGGGGGCCATGGCCCCCCCCGAAATTTTTTGGGGCTCGGAGTGGGCCACCCTACTCAGAGCCCTGGCTAGGGCCCGCGAAGCGGATCTGTGGCTCGAATCAGGGGCCCTTTGAACCAACTGAAAATCTGGGGGCCCGTTTTAACCAGGACCCGCCTCGAACCGGGGCCCATTTTGATTCAGGGGCACGCATTGAACCAATAGCCCGCTTAGAACCAGGGGCCCGCTTCAATCTGGGGCCCTGTCTTGAACCAGGGGCTCTCTGGAACCAGGGGCCCGCTTCGAACCGGGCCCACTTTGATCCAGGGGCCCGCATTGAACCAATAGCCCGCTTAGAACCAGGGGCCCGCTTTTACCTGGGGCCCGCCTCGGTTTAGTTTTTACAAACATAGGGGCCCGCTCAAAAGTAAGTGCATGTTTTCCGCAGACTTTTTAAAAACATGAGGGGGCCCGCTTGCGAGGGGGCCCGCTCTCCAACCGTGGCCCCCCCGAACTGAAATCCTGGTTGCGCCACTGCACCCTACTCAGAGCCCTGGCTAGGGCCCGCGAAGCGGATCTGTGGCTCGAATCAGGGGCCCTTTGAACCAACTGAAAATCTGGGGGCCCGTTTTAACCAGGGCCCGCCTGGAACCGGGGCCCCTGATAAAGGAAAAGTGCTTTTATTTCTGCGAAGTTTTACAAACATAGGGGCCCGCTCAAAAGTAAGTGCACGTTTTCCGCAGACTTTTTTAAAACATGAGGGGGGCCCGCTTGCGAGGGGGCCCGCTCTCCAACCCTGCCCCCCCCCTAACTGAAAACCTGGTTGCGCCACTGATCTGAAGAGTCCGACCACAATGACCACGACCTTTGACCTTGAATATCTCAGCTGGTTACGAACGCCCCTCTTATCTTTTATGCTCACGATGATCAGTGCATCGATCACTATCTGTGGACCAATTTTGAAGTGAATCTGAAGAGTCCGACCTCATGGACTCTGACCTTTGACCTTGAATTTCTCAGCTGTTTATGAACGCCCCTCTTAGCTTTTATGCTCATGATGATCAGTGCGTCGAGTTCTACCTTTCTGCGAATTGTGAAGGATATCGGAAGAGTCCGCCCTTCCGACCAATATCAATCTAAATATCAATGTGAATCTGTCGCTAGTTTGACGTCCGTGTAAATATCAAGCTGATATAGTGTGATTGAAGTGGGGAATGTGATGTGTAAGCTACTTGCGTGTTGGTGAATGCGGCATCCTATTGCCGTTTTAAATGGTGTTTTCTTCATGAGTTGGTGTCTACGTTTGGTGCGGGTGTTTAGTGCTTGAATGCATGCGTGTTGTCTAATGAGTTGTGTTTTGTAGTGGTATCTGAGTAGTGCTTCTGTGAGTGTGTTTTAGTTCTGGTATGTGGTTGTATATGTGAAGTGCGAGATAGTGTGAGGTGGTGTATGCTTCTGTAGTTATTTTGAGGCATTGGTGTTGAAGTGTGTCTAGAATTATGAGGTTTGATTTAGAGGCATTTTCGAAAAGTGGGGATACATACTCCATGATTGGCCGAATGATAGATTTGTATAAAGTCAGAAGTTAATTTCGATCTGATCCCCAATTTGTTCAGGATGGTGCTCGTAAGATGTTTATTCTTTTGGATGCGTGTTTTTTATGCTTAAAATGTGTGGCCAAAAGGTGAGTCATGGATCTAAATTGTGACCACTCATTTCCTCTGCAAATGTATACTTTTTCAGTTGGCAGGTAAATTAACAACCACAAAGGGGGTCATAGTTGGGTAATGTATAAGAAATAGTATTTTTCAAAATAAAGAAAAGATATACCTATCATAACATTACCTAACCTAGCTTAACCTTCCATGCAAGAAATCAAATTCGTTTTTAATGGAATTTCAAAACCTGTTTTTCTCAAATGTTAATTTTTGTTCTTTAAACCTAACCCAAGCTAGCCTGAAGTTTTTTTTTAAAGAAAGCATTAAATTAAAAATCCAATTTTCTTCTAACCTACCACAAAAGCCTAACCTAACCTAATTTAGCAAAACATTACCTACCTAGGCTAGTAGCCTAACCTAACCAAACCTAACCCATTTGTGTGCATTATGGAGGCAAATGCATGTAAAACTTTTCTTGTTACCCCTTAAAGCACAATAATACCAGTTTCCCCCAAAAAAATAATGATTTGATTTGTTTTCTTGAAAAGCAGCTTAGGTTAGGCTAGGTTAGGTTTCTTTTTTAATTTTGAAAATTTTCAGAAAATAAATGGCTACATTTTTTTTCTCATTTTTAAAAATATTTTCCTCAAAGGTAGGTTAGGCTAGGTTGGGTAATGTTGCATTTTTATTTTATTTTTTAAACATTTTTTTCATGCTGTTACCTAACTCAAAGCCCCTTTTTGACAATATTTTGCTCACAACCTGAAAAGTAATCATTTGCACAGAAAATAAGTGGTCCCATCATCTTCGTCACCTTCATAAACATGGCATCCCAATGAAAATTCCAAGGAATAAAAAACACCTGGACAAATTTACCAAAATTTATAAGTGAGTAAGTAGTTCTTTTCCAACTAAAAAGTAACAATTGATAGAGGAAATGAGTTCCTTCATAATCTTAATCATGCCCATAATTTTTTTTTTTAGATGCAGTTCATTCAAAACATATCTTAATGCATTGAGATGGCCTAAACTCCCTTTTGGGGGGAAAATATCCAAACAAAATTTGAAGAAAAAATCAAAGTATTGTCCAGACATATTCCAACTTCAAAAATGTAACCCAAGCTAGCCTAACCTAGAATAACCTGATTTTCAAGAGACGCAATTTCCAAATAAATTAAACTAAGCTAACCTAGCCAAACATAGCCCCTTTTAGCCTTATGGAGGCAAAATGGTTGTAAAGATTATCCTGTGAAGACCTTAAAGCACAATCATGCTATTATGTGTTGCTGGTGGCTAGGACAAATGGGTAATTTTAGTTGTGACTATAAGTGAAATAGTTCACCATTTTGTGTGCATCGTTTTATGTTGGTTTTAGTGATGATAATTGTTCTTCTTTAGCTTTGTGTCATAGTAGGCACCTACATATACCCTAGACTGCAAAGTATGGCAAACTGCTTGAAGAGGCACACCAGTCATGGACAGATCTGTGCCAAAATGCACTAGGAGTGCAAAAATTTGCATCAGGGAGATAGAATAAATGCACCAAATGCAAACAAAAATATCATGACAGAAAATCAAAAGGCTAACAGCAGGCTTCTTTTTATGTCAACAGATCTTTCACCCGAATGAACCCAAAAAAAATGCACGAAAGGCAAGACCAAAGCAGAAACAACCTCCTGCACTTCCCAACCCACGATTTTAAACTGAGTGGGACACTGAGCTTAATTTGGCAGCAGGATATTTTTTGTGGTAAAAGAAAATTGGCATCTATCAATTGACAGATTTTATTTTTGCAGTTTTCTCCAATTGTTTTTTTTTGGTGATTTCTGAAGTTGTGTGTGAATTGTCGGTTAATTATCAGCCCACCGACACCAGGTACCCATCCCTGCACCAAACAGTACACCAGCCACACCACTGGCTGCTCACCCTGTACCCATGAGATCTTGTTGAGAGTGCCATACTTTGCAGTCTGTCCTATATGTAATGACAATCCTATTCAGTTAGAACCTGGAGAGCAAAACATTTGTATCCTTGTCGGTGCTAAAATCTGTGAAAAGTGCTTTACTACCATTCTGCTGACCTGTTGTTATTATTGCATGGATAGTGACGGTCACACTGAGTCAGGGGTCCCCAACCTGCAGAGTACCGTGGGCCGCATCGACAAGTCCGAGAGGACCCGAGGGCTGCACCAATAAAAAAAAACTCTGAAAACCACATATTATACAGAACAAAAAATTTCAAAGAATTTATTAATGAGACACCTGGTGACATTTCTCAGCACAAAGCTTATCAAAATAATGGGTAATGGAACTAACACTCAGCAAGAGAACGTCGTCCAAGTGGTCATCCGCACCGATGACCCAGGAAATGATCTGGCGGGCCGCACGCAATGTTAATTTTGACAAGTGGCCGCGGGCCGCACGGAATGGCCTCGCGGGCCGCATGTGGCCCGCGGGCCGCGGGTTGGGGACCCCTGCACTAAGTAAAGGAAGATCATTTCCACTTCCAATCAATGCAATTTCAACAATCAGCAATCAACAAGGGCACCATATTGAAGTCTATGTACACAATTGTCTCCTGGCTGAGGCTTTGGAATTGTCTCTTTCTCCCTGTCCATACTGCTTGTCCCTGTTATGAGAATTTGGTGGAAGTGATGGTTCATTAATGCTGCACTCACTTGCTGCTCTAAACTCCCAACAGCCTGGTCTCTTGATGGTTATGGAAGTGATGTTCAGTGATGAGGTGTAGTGATGTGCATACCTCAACATGCAGACATAGGTTAGGGTGCCTACTTGTAAATCTTTTTTGTTTGTGAAGAATTATGTTCCCAGGGGCATTTCTGGTACATTTTTTCACTGATTCCAAATCTGTCCTCAGATTCCAAAATTATTGAAAATCTTTCATACACCCAGGCTTGAATTCTTGCTGATCTTTTACAAATTTTTAGGTCTGCAAATCTTACTATGGCAAGTGAAGTGACGCATTAATATTGCGGGGACACTTCCGTTTCCTTTCAATGCGCCATAGGTCACTGCACCATCCTACCTGATTTTCGTTAGCCCGCAATACCGGTGGTAAGATGACCCTGTGCCCGTCTGGCGTAGATGGCGCTGCTGTCGGCTCGCAGACGGGCCGCCGCTGTTCGGCAGCGGGCCGCCGCGTTATGTTGAAATAACGACCCTGAAGATAGCTGGGGCGCAGTGATCACTTGGGACGGCTGTCCGGCAGCGGGCCGCCGCGTTATGTTGAAGTAACAACCCTGAAGATAGCTGAGGTGCAGTGATCACTTGGGATGTCTGATGTCCACACAGTGATAAATTATTGGTGGAATGGGGTGGAATGTACCACTTTCTGAACAATTGATAGACATCCTTCCCCAAGAAGTGGTGACATCATGCTTCTTGATGTGTTTATGAAGTCTCCATGCCTTGCTTGTAAAAAAGCATGCATAAATATTATGCCTATGCCTCCCAATATGGCTTGTCATGCACAAACATCTTGTAACACAGTTCCTGGCACTTCCAGATGCATAGCTGATATACAGACGTAGACATAACAGACTGATTATGTGCTCTGTTGTACAATACCATTTGTCGATAATATTGCATTTGCCATCATTATCATCAATATATGTATTTGCATAATGGATATCTCCCAAATAAAAAAACATACACATATAAGTATACTATTGGCTCAAAATATAGCTTCAAGGACTATGACGATATCTTAAACGACATGCTTCGGTGACAAATTTCGACATCCTACCGTACTTGACTCGACATCTCGCACCTAACAAAAAACAACAATATTTTAACACTGCGTCCACAGTGTCCATCAATTTGTGGAACGAAATGTCGTCTGATATTTCACCAATAAGATGAATATCTAAGCAGGCTAACGTATCTTGATAGATGTCGGCATATATTTACAGCTTGTTTGGATACTGTTCAGCTCTTTGGGTCGTTATTCTGCGTACGTTACTAAGTTTATTTCATGCTCGATTGTTTTCTCATCACGTGGTCAATAAGCACACGTTCGTATTACTAAAGGCATCTACTAGTCAACCTCCGACCGCATATCACTTGCAAAGTAGTGAGTAAAGTAGTGAGACGCGTTTTCAAAGGCTGTTTCATTATCTCAGGACAAAAAACATGCGAAGCTATGGGCATGGCAGCGACGGCAGTTGCGGCGGTGGCCGTAACAGAAGCTGGACTGACAGGCCGTTCGTGATGAAGTTAGGTTGCTAGGACGGCACTAGCGGCACTTATGTTCACTGCACTGGCGGTAGCGACGGCACTAATGGCACTTATGTTCACTGCACTGGTGGTAGCGACGACACTAACGGCACTTATGTTTACTGAACTGGCGGTAGCGACGGCCCCGAACACCCGTGTTTAGTCTGTTCACCTGTCGTGTCCGTCCGACTAGGTGCCCGCAGCAATAGCGCGGCGCGGAGTTGGCCACAGTGCGGCACGGCATAGTCAGGAGCTCGCTCGTGGCTCGCCCTGAAAACGTGCTGCTGGCGCCGATTGGCATCACTGATGAGACAGACAGTTGACCGAGACAGTTGACCTGACCCGGACCGCCTGTCAGCGCCGAGGAAGTCGACAGGACCCAGGCCGCCTGTCAGCGCCGAGGCAGTCGACAGGACCCGGACCGCCTGTCAGCGCCGAGGAAGTCGGCAGGACTCAGGCCGCCTGTCAGCGCCGAGACAGTCGACAGGACCCGGGCCGCCTGTCAGCGCCGAGGCAGTCGACCTGACCCGGGCCGCCTGTCGGCGCCGCCTTCTGGCCGGGTCGTGGGAGTTTTGAAGACCGTCATTGTCCACATGGTGAATGGAATGGAGCATTAATTAAGCTCAATAATGTACGCAGAATAACGGCCGAAAGCGCTGGACTGTATCCTAACCAGCTGCAAAGATATGCCGACACCAATCTAGTTAAGTTAGTTTGCTTAGAGATCCATCTAATTGGGGAGCATAAGACGACATTACGTTCCACATTGACAGACACTGTGGGCATCAGAAGCGTGTGACTGGTCTCTCTGTACCCGGTACGAACTTCAAGCAGCCGTCCCAAGTGGTCACTGCGCCCCAGCTATCTTCAGGGTTGTTATTTCAACATAACGCGGCGGCCCGCTATCGGACAGTGGCGGCCGTCTGCGAGTTGACAGCAGCGCCATCTACGCCAGACGGGCACATGGTCATCTTACCACCGGTATTGCGAGCCAACGAAAAAAGATAGGACAGCTAGGCTGACTAAGACGTGTTGAAGAGGGACTGAGGTCGTCCCGTGATGATGGTTTTCCCAGTCGTTTGTCACAGTTTTCCTTGCAGGCGGTGAAGTATGCAATCATCGGTAAAAGTCAGCACGGGCAAGCGCCGGGGCTGACAAGTCTTTCGATGGTTTTGGGAGTCGGACAGATTTAGAATTGGCGCATAAGAGTGCGCCTCTGGAAGCAAGACCTGAAAAAAACGTTCAAGAGTTGGTCATCCTAATCTATATATGCATTATTGGTTTTTATATCTAGTGTGAATTCAAATGCATGTTTGGTTATCACTGTGATGACGATTTGTAAATGGTACCTTTACAGCTGCCTGGAGGTTCCCGGTTGCAAAAGGAATCATGCGACTTCATCCATCAAGCTTGTGTTGCATGCCAATGCTGATTATTATTACAGCATTGTCATCAAACAATATTGAAGTCGCTGCAGCAACATTTTTAGACGATCTTGAAGATGCTGTGCAAAATGTTGGCACTTTTCTCTCGGAAGTCGGTTCCGGGGCCAACATTGTACTGGATGGATGGAAGTTTATTAATGAATTTATTGATTCTACAATTGATGAAAGTTGTGAATTCAGCTGTAAATTAGGTAAGAGCAAACTGGTGCCAAGTTATTGAATACTGCACCAGGTCCAAGAGTATCGGTGTCACATGTAAAGCAAAACAAGGCAGCAGGACCTGATGGAATCTATGCTAGGGTATTGTGGGAAGCTGAAAAGGAATTGGCAATTCCACTTAGTATAATATTTTGTACATCAGTTTCACAAAATGACATTCCAACAGATTAGAACAGAGCAAATGTAGGTCCTATTGTCACGAAAGGAGAAAGAGGGAAAGTTGAAAACTATAGGCCAGTAAGCCTCACATCCCTAGTCTGCAAGGTACTCGAATCAATTATCAAGGATAGAACAGTTAGTTTTCTGGAAGGAAACAGATTGATTCAAGATACTCAAGACGGGTTTAGAAAAGGGCGATCGTGTTTCGCAAATCTCTTTCACTTTTTTAATTTTGCTACTGAACAATTTGACCAGAGAAATCAGGTTGATGTAGCATATCTTGACTTTAGTAAGGCCTTTGACAAGGTACCCCATAAACGGTTAATGATGCAGCTTCAGGTCCGTGGTATTGCAGGTAGCATCCTAAAATGGATAGAGTTGTGGATTTCAGATAGACAGCAGAGAGTCTACATGGTACAAAGTCACCATGGCAAAATGTTCTTAGTGGAGTCCCCCAGGGGTCAGTACTGGGCCAATATTGTGCATTATATTTGTAAATAACATTGAAAGTGGCCTAAGCAGTAAGGCTTTGAAATTTGCGGATGATTTGAAGGTCTTTGGGCAATAACAGGACACAATGAGCAGGTCTTGCTGCAGAAAGACTTAGACGAGCTTGTGAAGTGGTCCGAAAAATGGCAAATGAAATTTAATTTTGATAAATGCAAAGTCATGCATGTAGGTAGGCAGCATATGAAGGCTTCATACTTGATGGGTGACCAAGTACTATCTGTGACTCAGCAGGAGAAGGACTTAGGTGTTATTTTGAGCACAAAATTGGGGGTATCAGAACAGACCAAAGAAGCCAGGAAGAAGGCACTAAGAATGCTTGGGGCAATAAATAGGAATGTATCATACAAAAGTGAGGAAGTCATCAGGAAGCTTTACTGTGCATATTTCAGGCCACATTTGGAATACTGTGTCCAAGCTTGGTCCCCTAGTTATGAAAAAGATTGTCGGCTTTTAGAGAGAGTACAAAAGAGGGCAACAAAAATGGTTAATGGTATAAGGAACCTGGCATATGAGGAAAGATTGAAGAAATTGAATGTTTTCACTTAGATATAGAAGGCTGAGAGGAGATCTCATCGAGGTCTTTAAATTTGTTCATGGTCAGGAACAGATATCTCAGGGAAATGTTTAATTTTAACAGAAATGATGCAATTAGAGGCCATCAATTCAAAATTAAAGTTAATCACAGCAGGACAAGGTTCAGACAGTCTTTCTTCACCAACAGGGTAGTAGAACATTGGAACCAGCTGCCAGAAACCATTGTCAGCAGCACACTGAACATCTTTAAAAACAGCATAGACACATTATAAGAAAAGGGCTTGCTTTTCGGTATTCTAGGGAGGGCTGATCGACGGATTTGGTGGGCAACTGGTTCAGTGTCCAGAGTGCAACCAAGAAGGGCCCTGGTGGCTCATAGTTGCACTGATCTTTTATGTTTTTTATGTCTTTATGTATCGTAGCTAAAGTATGTTGCAAAATGACCGCATTGCCAATAAGTCTCTGAAACCTAGTTCATCGTCGACGTCCCAACTGTATACAAAATTGCAACATGGCCATTGCTTGTATGTGTGTATTTGCATATATATTTATATATATATATATATATATATATATATATGTGTGTGTGTGTGTGTGTATATATGTGTATATACCACTCTTCCAAATGACCACCATATCATGTTCACTGATATATTGTGGATATATTAAAAGCTAGCTTGATCTTCAAGATCCAGGAACGACTCAATGTTAGAAAAATTGTAGATATATATTGTGACGTTTCGGCCATAGACCATTGTCAAACAATGCACTCGTTGCGATCGGCGAACAGGTCGAAAATTCAAATAACTGCAGGCACAAAAACTTGACAAAATCCATTCACCACCTCCACTGCGAGAAAAAAAACTACGAAAAAAAAAAAAAAAAAAAGAGAACACACGCACTTAGAAACGCCAAAAGAAACGCCAAAAGAAGAAGGAAAACAAAACTAACGTACACATGCATATACATGGACGGCAGGTGAAAACCGTCGCGACACGAACGTGTCTACCTGGCGGCAAAGAGTACATAGTTGTGACATCAAGGTCCGTTTACACACATCAATATGCAATTCATTGGCCTTTCTCCAAGACCCTGCGCACGCGATAATAATTTGTTTCCTTCTTCTTCAGACACACGCAAAACATCGGTAAAACTGGTAGCCTACGATACATGCCATGACGATTGGTGGGAATTCATACTTGGTTTCAGCTCACGAATAAACAGGGATTCTAAGATTTTTAAGTCCGCGCCGTCTTTCGCTATGCCTAGGATATCTATATTGAAATTTTCATTGGTTTCCGAATGGTTCATGTACAAGTGATGCTCGGTCATGTGTTCGCCTAGGGGAGTGAAGGGACGCCGGAGACGTGCATCTCCCAAATGCTCATTAAATCTTTCCCTTACAGGGCGAATTGTTTCCCCAACATAGAGAGCGGACGGACAAGTGATGCACGTCACCTTGTAAACTGCATTTTTTACTCGACATCTTCCTTTTAGGCCATTGCCACATGTGTGGCATTTTTGTTACCTGAAGGGCAAGTGAGGATGCTGAGGGCTGACCTTACCAGATTAGATTTTAGTGACGGTCCGCTGTGCCACGCGATTCTAATTTTGTCTAGTTTTGATGAGCGTAAAATTTGGTTTACCGTACAGCAAAGTTTGTCGGTGACGAACGGTAATCGGATGTAGGTGTAGCTCGATTCCTTTTTGCTTCTGGTACGGTGGTGTTGGACATAGTTCACTTTCCCCTGACGCCTGAACTGGGCCATTCCCTGGTCAATGGCCAGCGACACCTTCCTAGGCGGGTACCCATTGGCCAGGAAGAGGTCGCGCATTTTCTGAAGACTCCGCCTACACGCTGCTTCGTCTGAGGAAATGCGGGTAGCTCTCCTTATTTGTGCATGGAGCACTGAGGTTTTCGTGGTAATGGGATGTGCTGAGTTGTAGTGGAGAATGACAGGCGCCGCCATAGGCTTTATATACAGTTCAGTGGTGTATGACCCATCCGCGCTTACTGTGAACAGGGTGTCCAAAAATGGAATGGAATTTGAAGTGAACGTGTGCTCTATGGTAAACGAGATGTCCGGATGAGTGGCATTGATGCTAGCGTAAAATTCGAGAAGGGTCTTCAGTCCATGGGTCCAAATTCCAAAGATGTCATCAATGTACCTCAGATAAATTGCTGGTTCCAACATGATGCCATTTAAGAATTTGGACTCAAGAGCATGCATAAAGGCTATAGCGAATGGTGGGGCACACCTGTTCCCCATCGCTACGCCCTTAACCTGCTTGAAAAGTGCATCCCCAAAGCGTATTATATTGTTATGGAAAATATGGTGCAAAACTTTGGCACAGTCTTCTAACGTAAGCCCAAAGGTGTTGACACTATTCGAATTTTCAGTGATTATTTCCATGATCGCAGCTATACCTTCCTTTATCGGTATACTACCATAAAGGTTCCTGACGTCCATTGTGAAAGCGATAGCTCCTGCCGGGAGAGAGCGAGGAAATTTGTGTTTCACTTTGTTCAAGTAGGACTCCGTGTTAGGAAGGTGTGCTGGAATCAATGCCAATACTTGGGTCAGGATCTGACATGTGAACCAGGATAATTTATCTAACGGGTCACCACACGCTGACACGATAGGACGTAGTGGGGTGTCAGGCTTATGATTTTTTGGAAGGCCATAGAGCTCTGCTGTTCGACTGATTCCATTATTTTTGGACACCCTGTTCACAGTAAGCGCGGATGGGTCATACACCACTGAGCTGTATATAAAGCCTATGGCGGCGCCTGTCATTCTCCACTACAACTCAGCACATCCCATTACCACGAAAACCTCAGTGCTCCATGCACAAATAAGGAGAGCTACCCGCATTTCCTCAGACGAAGCAGCTTAGGCGGAGTCTTCAGAAAATGCGCGACCTCTTCCTGGCCAATGGGTACCCGCCTAGGAAGGTGTCGCTGGCCATTGACCAGGGAATGGCCCAGTTCAGGCGTCAGGGAAAGTGAACTATGTCCAACACCACCGTACCAGAAGCAAAAAGGAATCGAGCTACACCTACATCCGATTACCGTTCGTCACCGACAAACTTTGCTGTACGGTAAACCAAATTTTACGCTCATCAAAACTAGACAAAATTAGAATCGCGTGGTACAGCGGACCGTCACAAAAATCTAATCTGGTAAGGTCAGCCCTCAGCATCCCCACTTGCCCTTCAGGTAACAAAAAATGTCACACATGTGACAATGGCCTGAAAGGCAGATGTCAAGTAAAAATGCAGTTTATAAGGTGACGTGCATCACGTGTCCCTCCGCTCTCTATGTTGAGGAAACAATTCGCCCTGTAAGGAAAGATTTAATGAGCATTTGGGAGATGCACGTCTCCGGCGTCCCTTCACTCCCCTAGGCGAACACATGACCGAGCATCACTTGTACATGAACCATCCGGAAACCAATGAAAATTTCAACATAGATATCCTAGGCACAGCGAAAGACGGCGCGGACTTAAACATCTTCGAATTCCTTTTTATTCGTGAGCTGAAACCAGGTATGAATTCCGATCAATCGTCATGGCATGTATCGTAGGCTATCAGTTTTACCCATGTTTTGCGTGTGTCTGAAGAAGAAGGAAACAAATTATTATCGCGTGCGCAGGGTCTTGGAGAAAGGCCAATGAATTGCATATTGATGTGTGTAAACGGACCTTGATGTCACAACTATGTACTCTTTGCCGCCAGGTAGACGCGTTCGTGTCGCGACGGTTTTCACCTGCCGTCCATGTATATGCATGTACGTTAGTTTTTTTTCCCTTCTTCTTTTGGCGTTTCTTTTGGCGTTTCTAAGTGCGTGTGTTCTTTTTTTTTTTTTTTTTTTTTTTTTTTTTTCGTAGTCTTTTTTCTCGCAGTGGAGGTGGTGAATGGATTTTGTCAAGTTTTTGTGCCTGCAGTTATTTGAATTTTCGACCTGTTCGCCGATCGCAACGAGTGCATTGTTTGACAATGGTCTATGGCCGAAACGTCACAATATATATCTACAATTTTTCTAACATTGAGTCGTTCCTGGATCTTGAAGATCAAGCTAGCTTTTAATATATCCACAATGATTGACCAGGAAATACGGGCATTTCTGAACTATGTACGTAACACTGATATATTGTCATGATCCGGAGTGACTGTTTTTCATGTGTGTTCCCTGGTATGCATATCAATGCAATAGGATTTGTCAGGCAGTTGGAAACACACGAGTCTAATGTTTGTTTCAGGTTACAAACCAGTGAACAACACCAACTACATCCCGTCCTCAAACGGCTGTGGTTCCCTTGGTGTGCAGGTACGGTGCATTCGGACCGCTCGAAGTTCAGGTCCACCCAGATCGCACATTACACTTTCGGGATGAGCTATCATAGGGAGCAGGCCGACCCAGAAATATAAACAAACGTTGGCTTCTTGATAGTTTATTTGTTTGGGAGCAGTCCCCAGAATGTATGCGTCCGCTTGTACACGTGAACTGTGCCAATGCCTTTCGGCAGAATAGGGGATGTGTTTTGCATCGTAGCAGGGACGGAAGTTGCCACATCATATGCTCCGACTTCATGCCGATTGTGCCAGTGCATCATGTAGCGAAGGCGTTCCGCCACGTTCTCTCATCTCACGTTTTGTAGTAAAACTTCCAGTGCAGAATGATAGCGACACGTACCGAATATTGTTCACTTTGTATGCACATATGTGTTTGAAACAGGTGCTTGCTATACCTATAGCCCTGGCGGGCTTTTCGTGCCTTCCACCGAAGCGTGCCCGTTTTGTGCTCGCTGTTCTCCGAACCCTGAGCACAAAACGGCACAAAGCTCCCTCACCCTCCTTTGCGTCGCGCAGCTTTTCACCGGTGACCTTTGACGTGTGAACACTCACACTCTGACCCATGTTTGACAATTAGATAATGCATCATCTTCGATCTGTAATGAAATCGTTCGCAGAGCATAAGTTTTTGAAACTGAGGTTTCATTCCAATAATAGTACACTGGATAACTATGCATAATTGTGTATGAAAACGTAACCCCAATCCCGCACTTCTGGGCTAACTTCAATCCTTCCGTTATTCATATTACCATTAAATGTTCCCAGTGTGTGAATCAAAATTAAGTATCCTAAAGCCAGAAGTACAGAGAGAGGTTTCTGATGTCAGAAGTAACATGCAAGTTTTTCTCCAAATATTACTTATTGCCCAAGAATTAGCGTCTCCAAATCCGGATTTACAAAACACGTCTCACCCTGCCCCTATCCCTCCCATAACTCGCCCACAACCTCTCGCCCTCAATATCTCACCCTTGACCCTTCACTGTCTACGTCATATCGTTGACCTCTCGCTCACTCCGACTTGCAATGTCTCACTCGTGGTTACTGGCCCCTGAGCCCTCCCATAACTCTCTCATAGCCTCTGATCTATACTCTCTGGCCCTTGCCCTCTGGCTTATGCCCTCCAATCCATGCCCTCTGACCCAAATCCTCTGACCCATGCCCTCTGACCCATGCCCTCTGACCCATGCTCTCTGACCCATGCCCTCTGACCGGTGACCTATGACGGGTGACCTCTGACTGGTGACCTATGACTTCTGACTGGCAACCTCTGGCCGGTAATCTCTGGTCCATGCCCTCTGACCGGTGACCTCTGAGCCATGCCCTGGCCGGTGGCATCTAAACTATGACCTCTGACCTATGCCCTCTGACCTGACCTCAGTGGAACACGGAGCATATGCCCGTTGAGCAGCTGGCGGACTGCTGCAACGCTCACGACCTGTGCTACGACACGTGCGGCGCGGATCGCGACTTCTGTGACCTGGCCTTCAAGAAGTGTTTGTACGCCGTCTGTGACCGGCAGAAACGCAGCCACAACAAGCTCACTCAGAAAGGTAGCCGGGGTCGGGACGGGTGCGGGCCGGATATTGGGAGTGGCGTGTGTGCTGGACGTGTTTGGTGCTTGGTGCTTGGTGGCTGGTTACTGGCTGATTGAGGCCCAGTTGTTTTTTGGGTCGGGATCGCAAAACAGCCTTGTCGTAGATTTTTGTATCCAGAATATTTTCCCATCCAGAAAATTGTGCTGTTATTTTCCTTGCCGAAAACTTAATAATGCTTTTTCAGGCCGCAAGGCCATTTCTTCGCAGCGATATTGGATAAAATGGCCATTAAAGCCCACGTGTTCCGTTCACACAAGATACCGGAAATATCGAAATATGACGACTGTGCTTTGGATGGAATACGTTCTTCATAACGTGTCAGTATTCTGTTTATGATGGTTTATTCCATTACAAACAAACATGTATCCTGTTCTGTATATAATCATGTATCTGTTCTGATATCCTGGGGAAATGCTGCGCGTGTGTCTATATGTGTGCAGGCTTTTAAGCAGCCGCACACGCTGGCAATGTCACCCCAGGACGCACTAACCGTTGTGTGTGTCGTTGCAGTGTGTAAAGGCACCTCTAAGATGCTGTACACGGGAACGCTGGCGCTCGGCTGCAAACCGTTCCGTGACGCTCAGAAGCTGGCATGCAAGTGTGTGAGGCAGGACACCAGAACGACCTGATCGGTGTTGGACGGCACCTGACTGTTGGGTCGCCCGCCGGGTCAAGGTCAAACGTCCGGCGCGCGGCTGGCGGAGCTTCCCGATATGGGGTCGGGAATGCCCCGCCCTCGCCCCACCATGGCTGTGTGTGATTGGCTGAACGACACCGGAGTCGGTGTGCTGCGAGCTCGGCGTCGAGGCGCGGCCAGCAACACGAGACCGCCTGTAGCTGACACACACCTCTTTCCAGCAACACGAGACTGCCTCTAGCCGATGCACCTCTCTCTCTTTCTCTCTCTATAACAACACTAGTCTGTCTCTCACCCACACAAAGCTGTCCGACCAACATGGGACTACAACACAACACTGTCTCTAACTCCGGTGTGGCCAGACCGTACTATATCCAACCAACACAACACTGTGTCTGACTCCGGTGTGACCAGCCCGTACTATCTCCAACCAACACAACACTGTCTCTAACTCCGTTATGGCCAGCCCGGAGTATCTCCAACCAGCACAACACTGTCTCTAACTCCGTTGTGACAAGCCCGTACTATCTCCAACCAGCACAACACTGTATCTAACTTCGGTGTGATCAGCTCGTACTATCTCCAACCAACACAACACTGTCTCTAACTTCAGTGTGGCCAGCCCGGCGGAGTTTTACCTTGTTGGCTGTGACGAGAAGCTGTGCCCTGCACCTGACGAATTTGTGAGAGGCGGACTTGGGACTTGGGCGGACTGTGTCAGCTGCTGTCGGGGTATGGTGATGAGTACCTGGAATGTGTGTGTATGTGATGCTTGCGGGTTACATGAACCGAACGTTTATTATAGGGCGTGTGCCCCAGCTGGCATCACCGGCTCCCCGAAATGCCAATGTGAATGCTTCCAGATTACCGTCATGCGGATTTGTAGCAAGTAGTTGGTTTATGTTCACGCGCGTAACAGTGCTTTCTCCTCTTGTCTGATGGTGTAATGCGGACTCTTTTTCACGGTAGTGGTTTTTGTGTTCGTGCCAGTGACAGTGACGGTGCCTCCTCCTGTTGTGTGGCGGTGTAATGCTGGTCGCCTTTTCTCCGTAGTGGCAAAGCCAAGTTGATTCCTTCTATGTAAGGTATAGGTGCGGTTCACGCCAGCATTAGCCATGCAGACGTTGGGCATTGCTGTCTGGTGACACTGAGTTTATGTGAGATATGCTTGACGAGTGACGCCCTTGATTTGTAGGCAGAAGGCCAACTTTGACCTGATATTATCTCTGGTGTGCAGTTCTTGCGTTGCTAGTCCGCACGAATTCGACCGCTAATTGGCGTCACTTGTTGCGTGTCGTTTTGTTGCATTAAGTTAGTTTTTGTTATGTATTATTATTATTAAGTAAACTTGTGTTGCATTAGATACGTTTTTCCGTCAGCTGTAAGAGCTGCGTGCAATCACTTCACAGGGCGTCGTACTGCGCTTGGGGTAGTGCCACGAAGTGGTGGTGATATTGCTACATGAGCTGCCGGTGATGGCTGGTTGGTTAGGTAGGTTGGTGCCCATTTTTTAATCGCATTTTGTTTGAAATTTTGTGTCGGCCGTGCAATTCAGGCTCGTCCGTACAGTTGCCGCCGCAATAACCAAATGCGAAATACAAAATATAGAGATGTGGTGTGTGCCTTCAATCTGCTGGTCTACTGCCGAATGAGGCCTCTGAGACGTGGAAGCCTTCACGGATGTTCCGGTCATTACGTGAGGACTCTACTCCGAATGATCGAAGATGACGTATCCACTTCCATTTAGTAGACAGTTGCGGCCACTCTGTGGCACGGTGGCTGGACGTTGGGTCCGGGGATGCCGGCGTCTCCTGACTTCGTGTCGGCTGGTCGAGGGCTGACCCGACGTCTCCTGACCTGATGTCGGCTGGGCGAGGGCTGACCCGGCGTCTCCTGACCTGGCGTTGGCTGGTCGAGGGCTGACCCCATGTCTCCTGACCTGATGGCTGGTCGAGGGCTGACCCGACGTCTCCTGACCTGATGTCGGCTGGGCGAGGGCTGACCCCATGTCTCCTGACCTGGTGGCTGGTCAGGCGTCTTGAGTCCTACGACTCCTACGCGACGTGCACGGGGAGCCACTGTCGGGCAGCATCTGCCGCATCGTCTGCCCAGAGCCCAGCGTTCAGTGCTGGCGGCGCGCGGGGACGGGAGAGTGCTGAGGTCGCGCTGTACTGGCGGGCGGGCGGGAGTGCTGAGGTCGCGCTGTACTGGCGGGCGGGAGGTGCTGAGGTCGCGCTGTAGCGCGCCTGCAAGCCCAACTTGTCTCAACTTGTTGCGGACAGAGTACGAACATTAAACGGCATAGGAAGAGCTCTGGCTTTGGACATGCACAGGTATGAGTGCGGGTGAGTTTCCATGATGTCGGCTGGAGGATGCGTGTGCTGGGTATGAAGCGGGAAGAACCATAAGCCCAGATGAAATTTGCAAGACGGGGGCAAGTCAGCTCACCACCAGTATCCGGTCTATTTGTTCCGGCTTCATTCGTTGGGTGATCACAATGGGACTTTTGGAGCCTCGGTGAAACCTGTCATGCCCCTAGCGTGATTTTCAGGGATCCCGGCAAGACTGCTTTGTACCCCTAGGCTCAGCGTGACTTTCCGGGGTCCAGGCCCGACCGTTTGTGGCCTCCGTTGTGATCTTCTTGAACGCAAGCACGACTCTTTCGAGCCCCCAGCGTGATTTTCAGGGGCCCAGATTAGAACTTTTGAGAGCCCCAGCGTCCTTTTCAGAAGCCCCTGCGTGACTTTTTGGCCCCAATGCGATTTTACGAGGCCCTGGTGCGATTATTGGGGGCCCAAACGGGATTATTAAGGAGACTGGCGCAATTTTTTTTCCGGGAGCTCGACGCGATTCTTGGGGCCCCACAACCTGTCAAGGGGCAACGGCCCACAATGTCCCCTCCTAATTCGGCATGCTACTGTGCCATGTAATTACGCAACATAAGCATATAGGAATAGCTCATCTGTTTCATAACTCACACGTGATTTCTACTCCCAAGTTCTCCAGACAGTTTGAGGAAACATGTCCTACATGGATAGGCAAGGATGGACTATTAGGCAACAAGGATACCATGGAATTCAGATCATAGTACTTTTGATGCAATACATGCCATGTTCCGCAGACTACTTTGGAGATGGATGCGCTCCTGAAGTTTGGTCAGGGTTGGAGTTGGAGGTGGATGGAGCAGCACTGTGAAGGACATTACATATGATGCAAAGGACTTCTTTCTGTTTGCATTAACAATGCAGGTAATGAAGTAACACTTTCATTAAATGACTTCTATAGTGTCCTGAGTGGGCAGTATAATCGAGATGGGTTCTTGTGATATATGTTATAGAAGTATGGTTATGATGGAGCTTTTAGCCTCCAGTGGGAATGGTATGAATTCACTCATTAGTGAATTCATACCATAACCTAATAGCCATAACGAACATAACCTAATCTAGCATATCCTAACCTCCCTTTGGAGACAAAACAAACAAACAAAATTAAATTAGAAAACAATTCTAAGCAATATACGTTCTAAAACTTTTCAAAATCACAAAACCCAACCCAACCTAACCTAACCTAACGTCAGCTACTTTTGAAGGAAAAATTCCCGATTTTTAGAAAAGTTTCGAATATTTTGGAAAACAATTCCCAACTTTAAAAAAAAAAACTACACTAGCCTAACCTAACCATACCGGTAATATTGTGCTTTAAGATGGTAACAAGACAAGTTTTTACACACATTTGTCTCCATATAGCAAACAAATGGGTTAGGCTTGGTTAAGTTAAGTTAGTTTATGTTTTCCAAGTTGGAAAACTTTTCAAAACAATTCCAATAGTTTCCTCACAAATTTACAATTATTTGGTAACTTGTTGCATGTTTATGAGGGTAACTAAGATTAAGGGACCACTTATTTTCTGTGCAAATGTTTACTTTTCAGGTTGTAAGCAAAATATTGCCAAAAAGGGGCGTTGAGTTAGGTAACATAGCATAAAAACAAGTGTTTTTATAATGCATCAAAACCTAACCTAGCCTAGCCTAACCTACCTTTTGAGAACAAAAAATCAAAAAAATAAAATTCGAAAATGTCAGGAAGCAATTTATTTTCTGAAAATTCTCAACATTAAAAAAGAAACCTAACCCAACCTAACCTAACCTCAGCTGCTTTTCAAGAAGAAAAAAATAATTTCTGTAAAAATGTTTGTACAATTTTTGGGACACTTTTCGGTATTATTGTGCTTTAAGGTGGTAACACGGAAAGTTGTTTATGGGAGCTGTATGACCAACAAAGTCAATGTGGCAGTAAGCCCAAGTAACCAACCAACCAACCAAGAAACGTTCTCACACACATTTGTCTCCATAAAGCAAACAAAGGAGTTATATTTGTTTAGGTTAGATTAGTTTCGGTTATTTAACACTCGCACGTCCGGCGGTCCGCGCCAACTTTGCATGTCCGGGGGGCAGATGTCTGCCCCCCCCCCTAAGATCTCGAGAACTATGCTAGGTAGCGACAAACGGAAAACGGCTTTGGATAGCTGGTGACAAGCTCTATCGAAAGTATTTCGGTCATTTTCTCGCTCAGGTCAATATTTAGGTCACTGGGTCATCATATGTCAAATTCGACCAGATCGGGTGGGACCCTCAGATATTGGTACATATCTCAGGACCTGTAACAGATAGAAACAAACTGCAAATGCTATTCGACAGCCCTTGAAATGTGCTATCGACATACGCTGTGTAATTTAAGGTCAGGTCAACAGATGGGTCACCGAAACAATGACCTCAGGTCAAGGTCATGGGGTAGAGTAGGGAGGTCATGTAATATATCAATCGACACGACTTGGCGATACAAGCACAATGACGGTAATTTCAGCCTTCTAGCTCAATGCATTGCGATATAATGCGCAGAAATGTGCTAGTGATTTCAGGTGACCTCAGCTGACCTTGGTGAGGTCACTGAGCAAAAATGTCAGCGATAGCATTGCGAATAGCTTCCAACTACACGTCATAACGGTTGGAGGTCATTCCGAGAGCAAATATGTAACCAGGAAACATTTGTATATTTTTCCATAGGCCTATAATGGGTAAGCCATGGCCACGACCTGACCTCAGGTCAACGCTACGAAAAAACCGTGATATACATATTATAGACCCTGATAAGATCATGACGTGATATAAGTTTGAAATCAATCGCCCAATTATTGTGGGAGTGATGCCACCTAGAGCTCGGAGGGACATTAGGTCACTTCGCCTGACCTGGTGACCTGACTTGAGATGACCCAGGGTCAAAAATTTCTGAGGATATGCGGAAAAGACCAATGAGCAGCCATGCGAGGTTTGGCCTTGCTAACCCGATTAGTATTGCGGCAAAGTAGGAAAAACCGCAGGGGGGCAGATATCTGCCCCCCCGGACGTGCGCGGGTTAAGTTGAAAAATTTGTCAATTTTTCCAATAAAAATGCAATTGCACAGAAAAAAGTGGTTCCATCATCTTAGTCACCCTCATGAACATTCTGAAGAAGAATTCCAAATAAATAAATAAAAACGCCTTCAACTGCAAATTTACACAAAAAAATATGCAAGAGCAACTGATGTTAGGTTGGGTTAAGCTGGGTTCGATTTGTTAATTTTGAACATTTTCAGAACATAAAATGCTTTAACTTTTCCTAATATTATTTTGATTTTTATCCAAAGGGAGGTTGGGCTAGGTTAGGTTAGGTTATGCTGAATTTTCATTATATTTTTTATACATTTATTTTATGCTATGCTACCTAACTCAAAGCCCCTCTGTTCGTGTTATTTTGCTCACCACTTGAAAAGTAAGCATTTGCACAGAAAAAGAGTGGTCCCATCATCTTGGTCACATTCATAAACGTTGCATTCAAATGATAAATTCCAATAATTATAAGCCATCTTAAAGCACAAATGTACCACCAAACCAAACCCATTCGTTTGCTCTATGGAGGAAAATGTGTGTAAAAACTTGTCTTGTTACCACCTTAAAGCACAATAATACTCAAATATGGTACCTAGGTAGGTAGGTACCTAGTTAAGTATCTGGCATTAATATAGAAACACCGTGCAGAAATAAGAAAAAGGCACGGACTGGACTTGTTGAAGCTTACTTGCCAACTTCTTCCCTTATTGTTTCCTTTGGAATTAAGTATCAGCAATAACTGTTTAAAATCACACCAATCTGCAGACACATCAGGTGAGAAGTTTTAAAAATGAAGAAGCGTGACGTCACATGAGTTTGGCCACCGGATTAAACATCGCGCGCAATTGCACCACAAATGTCTCAACTCCGTCATATTTGTCGATCACAATCGCTAGTATGAGATTCTGGGATTTTTGTACTTGGGCTTTTTGTCTTTGGATGCTACGGTTTGGGATGTTCTGAAGAACAGACATCACGACCGGTGGCCGCTATACCCCAATTCTATTTTTCAAGGAGGGAGACAGGAAATTTGCACTTCAAACACGTCATTAGGGAGACCGGGGCCATTTGTCACACGGGTTAGTTGTCACAGAGCTTATATCTCGGCCGCTAGATGCCAGAGAGATCGAAGCTCTTGCCACACGGAAGCTTTTGTTTACGCGGGGCCGCCATTGTTATTGCGTCACCGTTCGCCGACAAGTACGGACCTGGGGGGTGAGTTGAACGATTTGTACATTGATTTCATGGATTTTTTGCGTCACTTGTGATCTCCCTGGTGTTCACATTTTTCATTTGAAATCAATCATGGTTTGATTACTTTGAAGAGTGGTGTATCCGTGTTTTATGATGAAAACTACGAAGCAATTCGATGCGTTGACGATGGGCTGGGAACATGATACGACAAGAAGTGGGTGTGGGGTGTGTTGTCACAAACCGGTGCGGGTCATGTTGTCACACTGTGACAACATGCCCCACACGTTGCGGCCCCCCTAAACTGGTGGGCATTTGAGAGCCCTGCCGGTTTCCCCACCAGCAGTGGCGTAACCAGCACTGGCGGATCCAGGGGAAGGGGGCAAAAGGGGCTTTATCCCCCCAATCAAATCTGGGGGGCTAACAGTATGTTTTATTCCCCCCCCAACAAACACAAAAACAAAAACTAGCTTTTCCAACAACTTTTCGCGAAAAAAATTAGAGGGGGGAGAAGCAGCAACTTTTCATCGCGAAAATTTTGAGGGGGTGGTAAGCAGCAACTTTTCGCGAAAATTTCGAGGGGGTGGGAAGCAGCAACTTTTCTTCGCGAAAATTTCTAGGGGGTGGGAAGCAGCAACTTTTCTTCGGGAAAAGTCCTGGAGACCCGGTTTAGCCCCCCCAAAACCGAGTGTCTAGATCCGCCAGTGGTAGCCAGAGGGTGCCAATGCCATTGGGCCATGCCACCCCCTTTGGCCGAAATTATTCGATAATGACCTCTTGAGCGGCGTAGGCATGGCCCCCTTGGGCCGAAAATTTCGAAGAGGGTAGGAAGCAACAACTTTTCTTGAAAATTTCGAGG
>JAOTOM010000992.1:0-54159 GCA_034440615.1 Ashinkailepas kermadecensis | reverse complement strand
CCTCAGTTTGCACGTCCCGGTAGCACACGTCACCCAGTTCGCAGACGACACCCAGGTCCTCATCTCCGGTCGCAAATCTGATCTTCCAAATCTTATAAGTTAGATGGAGACATGTCTGAACCAACTCTACGACTACTTCCTGGATAACGGTTTGAAGGTAAACTCGACCAAAACTCAGCTTCTCACGTTCGGATCGCGTCAAAATCTTCGCAATATTACCCCGATACGAGTGTGCTTCAGGGACGCCGTGATAGATGAGAGCCATTCGTGTAGGAACATTGGGGTGACATTTGATCGCCATATGTCGTGGGATTCCCATGTAGCTGTCGTGGTCCGCAAGTGCACTGGATTCCTTCTGGCCCTGAGCCATCTGCGTCACCATCTGCCCACCAGTATCCTCTTTACTATAGTCAATAGCCTGGTTATATCCAATATCCGCTACTGCATATCTGTTTACGGGAACGGGTCAGGAGCAAATATTCACAGACTAGACAAGATCATTAACTTCGCCACTAGAGTCGTGTCAGGTCTACGGAAATTTGATCATATTTCTGATATCCGTAACGAGTTGGGTCTACTCACCGCAGCTGATCTGCATCTATTTCACAGCCTTACTTTGCTCCACAAGATCATTCTGACTGGTGAGCCAACGCACATTGCCGGTCAAATCACTGCAAAATCTACCCTGCGAAACGCGTGCAGACGACCACCTGCACCTGCCAGCCATACACAGAGAGGCGGGCCGCAGGAGATTTCTCTACTCGTCCGTCTTCCACTATAACAAATTTCCGACTGAAACAAAAACATCAAGGCCGTCTAACTTCAAGAAACATGCACTAGCTTATCTCCGCGAACAACACTAGTCACACAAAACACTTACACAATGGATGCGTGGGGACGAGTGGTCTAGGGGTAAGATGCTCGTCTCACAATCGAATGATTGTGGGTTCGAGTCTCACCTGTCGCTGCTCTTCGCCCGCGACCAATCGGCGTGAGAGATTGGCGACGCTATATGACTCAACGGTCGACGTGTCGTAAAAACCAATAACCAACCAACCAACAATGGATGCGTGTACACTATGAACTCACTTTTAGGCCATCGCTCTCCTATCACTTCTATAAACTACTCGTTTATAGCTCGTGACGTGGGTTCTCACATGACGTGTGTTGTAAGCTGTGCACTAGACCGGATCGATTTTATACTTTTCCGGGGAGCATTCCCCCACGCACCTTACCTTGCATTGGACCTTTAAGCAAGGGAAAACGTCGAAATATAAATTTTCAAAAACATTTTTGGAGTGCAAACTTTTTGTTGAAAAAGTAATGTCTCGAGTTCGCCAGGCATTAAAGTATCCATTGGGATTATCATGCACAACAGAAGGATAACACCGATCATTTTCATCGTTTGTGTTACGTGGAAACTTAAAGTGTCTGGATTGTCGAGGGAAGTGAAGAACTTGAAGTGTCTTGAAGTGTCAAGGGCATTGCTTGTTTAGTGCATTGATATCATTTGGTATGCTTTGCGAAAAGTATAAATGGTGTATATGCAACTTAATGAATGGCAATGCATTGCAGTGAAAACGGATGGGTCATTGGCGGGATAAATACCCTTTGGTGACATATCATTGCAATGATGATTTCCAGAATATAGTTCAGTCGCCTTTGCTGTCGTGTTAATGACGACAATTTGCCGTTTTTGACAAACACGGGCACTGGGCACGTACGTGTCGAGAGGCCAGCACGGTCTTGGGTATCCTATGACAAACGCTGTCTCGCCGCTGCTCTCGGATCGCGTGACACATACGGCTCGCCATGAGGGGAACAGGAAGAAAGGCAGTAGCACGTCTGCAGTTGCTGTGTCGGTATCGGCCATGGATAGTGACTTGCCACCGGTACTGACCTCGGAGTCGGAATCACTCGGTACTTCATCTGCACTGTCATGTGCTGTTGCCGTTGCGGTCGAATGGGCGTGGAACGAACACGGTTCCTCATATTCGGAACCAACGCACTCTGACGACCGACCTGTCTCGCTTGAAGTCGTTTCGTGCCAGTAATATCCACAGCTGAACTTATAGACTGGCGCCTCTCTTTTGTCTGGTCACATAGAAACTGCACCTCTGCCGCAGGACTGCGCTTTTCCGGCGGGCAGATACGACACGGCTCATCCGTGATCTCACACCGGCAGCATGCAATGTCAAAGAGTTCGTCCTTTGGAGCCTTTCTTTACGGTCCTGAAACTTCTTCTTGTCCGCGGCAGTTTCCAATCTAAACAGAGGTCTCCATGTTTTAGCTAGTCGTTCAATCTTCTTCATTGTTATCCACTAGTTCACGACATTTGTTCGCACACCGCTTTGAACAAAGCATTGAACAATGCTCGACTTATCACATATAGCAAGTTCAGCACCTTTTACTCGGCAAGTCACTTTTTCATTAGTGGGCAATGTAGCACTGGGCATAGTTAATGCTGCTTTAGTCTTCAAGAAAAAACATTGATCTCACTTTTGAACGGCAGCTGGGATTGTGGCAATGAATGTCAAACATGAACGAGTGAGTTCATTTCCGAGTAGAAGGCCCTGTATTCTGCATTGTCTCTCACCCAGCTCACAAACTATCACATGACAACAATAATCCACGCCTCTTCTCAGCTACGTGCCGACACAGTAACTGCCGATGTGCGACTGCCTTTCTACCTACTCCCCTTCAAGGCGTGCCGTATGTGTCATGCGATCCGAGAGCAGCAACGAGACAGCGTTTGTCATAGGATACCCAAGAACGTGCTGTCTTCTCGACACGTACGTGCCCAGTGCCCGTGCTTGTCAAAAACGGCAAATTGTCGTCATTACCACGACAGCAAAGGCGACTGAACTTTCTTCCGGAAGCCAGCATTGCAATGCTATGTGACCAGAGGGTATTTTTGGTCTGGCAATGACCCGTCTGTTTTCACTGTAATGTATTGTCATTAATAAAGTTGCATATACACCGTTTACATTTTTTTTTCGCAAGGCATACCAAATGCTATGAATGCATTTAACAAGCAATACCCTATCATCCAGTCACTTCAGGCTTCCACGTGACACAAACCATGAAAGTAATCGGTGTTATCTTCCCGGTCTGTATGTTAATGTCAATGGAGACTTTAATGCATCGGAATCTCAACTACTTTTTAACAACAAGCTGACGATACTCCAATAATATTTTTAGACCTTTTTATTCCGACGTTTTCCAATGTTCAAATATCCAATAGAAGCTACAGTGCGTGGAGGAATGCTCCCCGGAAAAAGTATAAAATCGATCCGGTCTACTGCACACGTCCGATATCTGAATGCTGGTTGTCAGGAGTTTCTCTTGATGCATTGAGGGTGCAGCATGCCGGACTGTCCAGTGCAACGATATATGAGTTGTGTGGCAGCGCGGCTATCACCTCGCTGTCGGTGCGCCTCTAAGCCCCAATAATCCTGTGGCTCAGTGTCGGGGCGGTGTGTGTCTGTGGCTCAGTGTCGGGAGGGTGTGTGTCTGTGGCTCAGTGTCGGGGCGGTGTGTGTCTGTGGCTCAGTGTCGGGGCGGTGTGTGTCTGTGGCTCAGTGTCGGGGCGGTGTGTGTCTGTGGCTCAGTGTCGGGACGGTGTGTGTCTGTGGCTCAGTGTCGGGGCGGTGTGTGTCTGTGGCTCAGTGTCGGGAGGGTGTGTGTCTGTGGCTCAGTGTCGGGGCGGTGTGTGTCTGTGGCTCAGTGTCGGGGCGGTGTGTGTCTGTGGCTCAGTGTCGGGGCGGTGTGTGTCTGTGGCTCAGTGTCGGGGCGGTGTGTGTCTGTGGCTCAGTGTCGGGACGGTGTGTCTGTGGCTCAGTGTCGGGGCGGTGTGTGTCTGTGGCTCAGTGTTGGGGCGGTGTGTGTCTGTGGCTCAGTGTCGGGGCGGTGTGTGTCTGTGGCTCAGTGTCGGGAGGGTGTGTGTCTGTGGCTCAGTGTCGGGACGGTGTGTGTCTGTGGCTCAGTGTCGGGGCGGTGTGTGTCTGTGGCTCAGTGTCAGGAGGGTGTGTGTCTGTGGCTCAGTGTCGGGACGGTGTGTGTCTGTGGCTCAGTGTTGGGGCGGTGTGTGTCTGTGGCTCAGTGTCGGGGCGGTGTGTGTCTGTGGCTCAGTGTCAGGAGGGTGTCGTCTGTGGCTCAGTGTCGGGGCGGTGTGTGTCTGTGGCTCAGTGTCGGGGCGGTGTGTGGCTGTGGCTCAGTGTCGGGACGGTGTGTGTCTGTGGCTCAGTGTCGGGGCGGTGTGTGTCTGTGGCTCAGTGTCGGGGCGGTGTGTGTCTGTGGCTCAGTGTCGGGGCGGTGTGTGTCTGTGGCTCAGTGTCGGGACGGTGTGTGTCTGTGGCTCAGTGTCTGGGCGGTGTGTGTCTGTGACACAGTGTCGGGGCGGTGTGTGTCTGTGGCTCAGTGTCCGGGCGGTGTGTGTCTGTGGCTCAGTGTCGGGACGGTGTGTGTTTGTGGCTCAGTGTTGGGGCGGTGTGTGTCTGTGGCTCAGTGTGGGGGCGGTGTGTGGCTGTGGCTCAGTGTCGGGGCGGTGTGTGTCTGTGGCTCAGTGTCGGGACGGTGTGTGTCTGTGGCTCAGTGTCGGAGCGGTGTGTGTCTGTGGCTCAGTGTCGGGACGGTGTGTGTCTGTGGCTCAGCGTCTGGGCGGTGTGTGTCTGTGGCTCAGTGTCTGGGCGGTGTGTGTCTGTGGCTCAGTGTCGGGGCGGTGTGTGTCTGTGGCTCAGTGTCGGGACGGTGTGTGTCTGTGGCTCAGTGTCGGAGCGGTGTGTGTCTGTGGCTCAGTGTCGGGACGGTGTGTGTCTGTGGCTTAGTGTCGGGGCGGTGTGTGGTTGTGGATCAGTGTCGGGGCGGTGTGTGTCTGTGGCTCAGTGTCGGGGCGGTGTGTGGCTGTGGCTCAGTGTCGGGGCGGTGTGTGGCTGTGGCTCAGTGTCGGGACGGTGTGTGTCTGTGGCTCAGTGTCGGGACGGTGTGTGGCTGTGGCTCAGTGTCGGGGCGGTGTGTGCTGTGGCTCAGTGTCGGGGCGGTGTGGCTGTGGCTCAGTGTCGGGACGGTGTGTGTCTGTGGCTTAGTGTCGGGACGGTGTGTGGCTGTGGCTCAGTGTCGGGGCGGTGTGTGTCTGTGGCTCAGTGTCGGGGCGGTGTGTGGCTGTGGCTCAGTGTCGGGGCGGTGTGTGTCTGTGGCTCAGTGTCGGGACGGTGTGTGTCTGTGGCTTAGTGTCGGGACGGTGTGTGCTGTGGCTCAGTGTTGGGGCGGTGTGTGTCTGTGGCTCAGTGTCTGGGCGGTGTGTCTGTGGCTCGGTGTCGGGACGGTGTGTGTCTGTCCAGTGTCGGGACGGTGTCTGTCTGTGGCTCAGTGTCGGGGCGGTGTGTGGCTGGGCTCAGTGTCGGGACGGTGTGTGTCTGTGGCCAGTGTCGGGGCGGTGTGTGTTGTTGATCAGTGTCGGGGCGGTGTGTGTCTGTGGCTCAGTGTCTGGGCGGTGTGTGTCTGTGGCTCAGTGTCGGGGCGGTGTGTGGCTGTGGCTCAGTGTCGGGGCGGTGTGCAGCCACAGCTCAGTCGCGTTCTCAGCGCCGGCATCCTGCTTGTGGCTGTGTCCTACCGTGAAACGGTACACCCCAAAGCTTCAGCTTAAGCGTAAGGCACAGCCAACCTAGCGAAGTGTCGCGGCGCTATGTGCGACGTGACCTTGACTGACTTGCTGAGTGACGGCCGGCGGCCGCCGTGCACAGGTCCGGTCGGCAGTGTCGCCAGCACCGCCGCCACCGCACGTCGGCCGCAACTGGTGCTCCAGATCGGGCCTCTCGCCGAGGCTGCACAGTGTGACGCCGCCGTCGGAAGTCGCCGTCTGAAGCTACCGTCGGAGGCTGCGGTCTCAGGCTGCCTGTCATGCTGAGCACTATGCTGTCAGCGACATGGTCGTCGGCACGTATGGCCAGGTGAGTGGTTTTATGGTGGCGGCGCTGAGCTGTCTGTTTAAAAAGGAGTATGTTGCGAGCGGCTTTGCAAATGTTCGGGATAGACGCACGAAAACGCATCGAACAAAAATTCCGGAGCATATAATTTAGGATGATCAAGCGTAAAATAGCGTAATAGCAGCGGCGTAACTTCGATGTATCTTAGATATTAATTATTTGGCATGGGTGTGAAAAGAGTAGGCGTCACCTCACATACACCACATTATAAACACCATCTTACAGGCACCATCTTACCGACACAATCTTACAGACATCATACAGATATGAACGATCTCAGCAACGGCTTGGTCAATCTTCATGAAACCTTCACCAAGCTGTCGGACGTGTGCTAAATGCGTGCGGTTTTGACTTTCGTGACTTTCGGCCAGGTCAAAAGTCATCAAATCGTCGGCGGCTTGTTGGGTGGGCCTGATCTGACAACTGTGTTCCTGCTTCGGCATGTTTGTGTATTTCTGCGATTCGTCGGAAAGGCAAGCGTATGTTATATCATGTTATGATGTAAAACCACGGGCGGCTTGTTCACACACGAGGTATAAGGTGACACCACTGGCGCCCACGGCACTCGTATGCCGCATTTTCAGAGGGCAAGTCACTCCCACTCGGACCTTTTTTGCGCACCATTTAGTCTCCCATTTCTGTGCCAATTAGATACCTTTGGATAAGCCGATGTAATCGGTTTATTGCGTGGTTCACGACGCACTTCTTGCACATTCACGGCTAGTGGCGCCGCCCACACTGTTTCGCCGGTGGGCCGCGGGATACGTCGATGTAATCGGAAGTGGACGCAGGGGGAATAGCACTGGCGGCATGTGTCCCTCCCCAATGGAAAGGTGGCGCCCCTCCGGCTGGAAGAGGCGACCTTTCAGGAATGATCGAGTGCACCGTCCCCCGCTCATCGGATTCTTCAGAGGAATGGTGCCCCGTTGAGATAAAAAGGCGTCCCTTCAGTATGTTTGGGGTACTCACACCCCTCAACATTTGTTTTCCACCCAAAGCGTCCCTCCAAAGAAAGGTACCCCCAAGGAAATTTCATCGGTTCGCCCCGCTATGTAATTATGTAATATGTAGTATATCACCATTTCCCGCCCATCAGACCCAAAGATCTAAAAGTTAACCTTGCATAAACCCCTTGGACTTCATCCAATGTATTTTAAAATAATATTCTTTGTCTTTGTCATTGCTCTTTGTCTTCAGTCACGGCTTGTTGGAAGACTCAGAATGCTTAGAATACGAGACACATGCCATTCGAAAGCTGAGCATGCGCTGATTACTAATATGGCATTTGAATGAAAATCATGATCAGTTTTTCGAAATCCGTACTGTTGCTCGACTTTGAAAAGTACCACCCCTTGTTGGTTTCCACTTCCATCTACTACATATCCTACAAGGATGCCCCGCGACTGCTGGGTTGATATGCAATTCCCCATGACTACTGGTCAGGCGCCCCTGAACCGCACAGAAGTGCTCTTATAACAAGACCAGGATGCCCCTACAATTGCTGGAATGTCGTTTCTGTCAGAGGTGCCTAACCATGGGTGTTGTTTTGTCATACTTTTGAGGGGCAAGTGGCCACTCAATGTTGACCTGCCCCCCCCATAATTTCAAATTTTACCATGGGACCGTATGGATTGGGCCCATGTGGCCCCGCCCATTGCCTTGATGTTTTGTGCCCCCCCCCCACATCATTTTGAGAAATCAACGCCCCTGGCCTGAACAACTGCTGGGTGCCGCTATAACTGCTGGGGTGCCGCTATAACTACTGGGGTGCCATTAGCACAGCTCGGGCACCCTTTCTGTAGGCTACAGGGACGTGCCACAGCGGGCGGGTGCGCCTCTCCAGACAGCAGGGCTGTGTATATCACATCATGATATACACACACGCTTGCTGCTCCGACGAATCGCAGAAATACACAAACGTGCCGAAGCAGGAACACTTGCCAGATCAGGCCCACCCAACCCCTCTTTGCTTGGTGGTCAAAACGTCTATGAACCTCTAGATTTGGCGAGGGCGAACGCAATCCCTGTATATTTTGTTCCAGGCAGACGATGGAAACGTTTTTTTTATTTTTAGAAAGAGGCTGTTTTAGAAGGGATAAATTGACGGATGGGAACACCCCCCACCCACACCCACACACACACACAATGTCTTACTGACTTCGTCTGCCGTGGCTTTGGCAATTCACCAGTTTCTCAATATAATAATTTATCCAGTTTCTCCTCCCTCTCTCCTTTGCTCTCGAATTTTAGATCGCTCCTTCCCCCTCCCCCAAAAACACGGCGATTCATGAAGGCAGCCATTAGAATACAGTCCATATATATTTATGGTCAGGGGCGTTGATTTCTGAAATTCATGTAGGTTGCCTACATGTAGGCAATGGAAATGGGAGGCACACTCCATAAGGTCTCATGTTAAAGGTTGAAATTTTTGGTGTGTGTTTATGGGGGCTGCAAAGCCAACATTCAGGGGTATTTTCCCCCTCAAAAGTATGCAAGAAAAACACCCATGGGTAAGGTACTCTGATCTTGTACCGGCTCGTGCTACAGACCATCTTGCCACTCACCTGTATAGACAACGGAGCCTCTGAACATGGTGACCATCTTCTTGGGGATGGTGTATGTGATGCAAGTCTTACTAATAGTGTAAAGGCTACTCGTCACAGGGGCGGATACCATAGGAGGGAGGGAATTTTGGGCATGTGCCCCCCCCCCCACATGGAAGGTGGCGCCCCTTCGGGAAGGCCCGAGTGCATCCATCCGTGCATCCCTCCCCTCGAATTTTGCAGCAAGAATCTTCGGTGTGCTCGATTGCACCCCCTCGAATTTTTCAACCAGAGGCACCCCTCTGAGAGGAAAAGGCGTCCCCATGACAATTCCTCGGTCGACCCCTGACTCACCACCCGCTGGATGGCCCCTGCAATGCTTACTGATATGCTTATCATACCTTAGAAATGGATGATGTATCTAATGCGCCGGAGCTCCAAATGCGATTATGATCGCGCCGGAGCTCCACAAATTCCCATCGGCGGCGACAAATAAATTCAGCGGGCCCCAGAAGCACATCGAGAGCCCGAAAGCGTACTACCGGGGCCCTCAAAAACGAATCGGGCCCCGTAAAAAGCGACAGGGCTTTAAAATATGCGCCGGGTCCCTAAGCAACCACCCCGGTAATCCCCGAAAACACCGGATGCCCTCGATAGTAGCCGGGACCCGCAAAGTTCACCGGCGCCGCAGCGACGGCATGTGGGCCTCAAAGGCAAGCCGCGGTCCAGAAAAGGTGGCATGGTCCTAAAGAAAACGCGCCGCGCACTAAAACAAATTGTGCCTTCGAAAACGCACCGGTCCCTCAAAGAGACCTTGGGTCCACAAAAAGGGACAGAGGCCAAGAAAGCGTCGGGGTCTCAAAAACTCGCTGGGATCCTAATAATGCGTTGTGGACCTAAAACACGTCAGGAGACAAAACAAATCGCAACGGGCCATAAAAAGAACAGAACCAGCGCCTCGGTTCGGTAGTTCGGTTCTGGGAACATATTGAAGCGAAAAAATGAGGTACATCAATGCTCAGCGGGGTGTACGGATTTCTTTTTCAGTAGAAAATATGGGAAGAAGATAAATAGTCATCGAATTGACTTCACCGAATATTCCAGTGAACCTCATACGAATCATTCCAACCATCGAATATTGCAGCGAACCTCCACACGAGCATTGCAAGACATGGAATATTCCAGCGAGCCTCCATACGAAGCATTCCAAGACGTCGAATATTCCAGCGAAACTCCATACGAAGCATTCCAAGACGTCAAACGTGGCGCAAGGCCATCATATGACAACAATGAGCAAAACGTTAGGGGCCTAAGAGGAACCGCAGAAGCGACAAAAAAACGCACAATGCGTGGCGATTATGACGAATGCTTTAGGGGGGTGTGCACACGTACGAACGTTGATGTGGTGGTGACCAGGCGCTTCACATATAGCCTCCGCCCTACACCGACAGCTTTTCTTCACATCAACGGCAAAGCTATGGAACAAGTGAAATTTTTCAAATTCTTGTGAGTATTCTTGGACAAAAATATCAGCTTCAACACACATATCACTGCCATCTCGAAGAGATGCGCGAAGTGCGTCAACATACTCCGTGCACTTGCAGGTACAAACTAGGGCGGAGACAGGAAAACACCACTGCGACTCTACAACTCAGTAATACGACCCATCCAGAGTACAGCAGCATCATCTTTGCTACCATTTCGCCAACACTGAGCACAGAATTAGAAACCATTCAAGGGGACGAGTGGTCTAGGAGTTAGATGCCCGTCTCGCAATCGAAAGATTGTGGGTTCGAATCTCACCTGTCGCTACTCTTCGCCCGCGACCAATCGGCGTGAGAGATTGGCGACGCTATATGACTCAACGGTCGACGTGTCGTAAAAACCAATGACCAGAAACCATTCAAAACAACTGCATCAGAGCAGCCACAGGAGTCTTCAGCGCCGCGCCGATAGCTAGTATTCTAACAGACTCGGACATCGCTTCGCTTCGCTTCAGGACGCAAAAGCTGTGCCGCTACCACATAATAAATTGCATTGAAAATCATCCGGCACAGCGATGCTTTCAGCCTCACAGATAGGACAAGAGCCGGTTTGGGCGCAAAATCCCACCATTTGGTGTTGGCCACGGTTCTCTAAGATCTTAACTTCACAATGGCAGCCACTGCAATTCGACTGCCCACTAGGTCGTGGACCCACAGTCAACCAAAGGTGGAGTGCTTGCTCTCGGAAAAGAAATCAGATATCACATCGGCGGAAATTATCGGTACCTTGAACAAATTCGCCGATCTCACCAACCACAAAACACTCGTATTCACGGATGGGTCAAAACACGAGGTCAAAGTAGGCATCGGCATCACTGGACGAGACCTTAAGCTTTCCAAACGTCTACCGGATAACTTTTCCATCTACACCGCTGAGGCACTGGCCATTCTGGCCGGTATCTCCATTCTAAAGAGGCGCACAACGAGAAACGTACTGATTTGTTCGGATTCTAGATCCGTCCTTCAGCCAATTAACACACACGGCTGTCCACATCCAGACATTGATCGAAACCACAAGCCGTGGCCCGCAACGTAAACAACTTTTCCTTACTCTGGGATTCCGGACCACGTCAACATTCCAGGAAACGAGCAAGCAGGCGGGTTTCCAATCAAGCCATTGACAACTTGTCCCAGCATGGAATAGTCGATAGACGATTGAAAAAAACACTTGCAGCACCACACGTAAGCATCACCAGAACACATGTACACAACACAAGTATACACCTCACCACTCCAACCACACCACAGCATTAAACCAACGCTAGACACGTGGAATGCATCGAGCCAATCACACCGCCAAAAGGAAGTTTTCCTCACTAGACTTAGAACTGGTTATAAAGTCATAAAGTCATAAAGTGTTAAGGCTTAATAAGAGCCACAGGGGCCCATCTGGGTTAAGTCTATCTGGAAAAGGTACTAGAAATGTACATACTCTACCCCAATCAATCCTTTATCTCAAGTTCCTAGGAAGCTATATATCTCAGCCTATCTAGCACCATTCACTTGCTCTTGCATAACACACTCAACAATTTCAAACTCCTCCCATCATACCCATTGTGCTACCGTAGACAATCTCATCAGTATCACATCCCGAAGGAAGATGCTGAATCCACTGCTAGGTACATCCTATATAAAGTTATAAAGCGTTTAGTCTTAATAAGAGACTCACTTGCTACTGCATAACACACTCAATAATTACAAACTCCTCCCATCATACCCATTGTGTTACCATAGACAATCTCATCAGTATCACATCCCGAAGGAAGGTGCTGAATCCACTGCTAGGTACACCCTATATAAAGTTATAAAGCGTTTAGACTCAATAAGAGACTCACTTGCTATTGCATAACACACTCAACAATTACAAACTCCTCCCATCATACCCATTGTGCTACCATAGACAATCTCATCAGTATCACATCCCGAAGGAAGGTGCTGAATCCACTGCTAGGTACACCCTATATAATGTTATAAAGCCGTTTAGACTTAATAAGAGACCCAAAGGCCCATCCAGTGAAGTCTGTAAATGGAAGATAATACAAGCCTGGCAAAAAGACCCTCCCAACCATCCCACATCCTGAAAAAACCAGTCCTCCAACATCCCACACACCCATCAATGCCTATCTACCCCAGCTATCCAGCCCTGCTCCCCTGATCTCTCCCAACACACGTGGATTGAATGCCGTACCAATAACCCCCAAACCGCATCCATGCCCGCTTAAAGGGGTCCGTGCCGTGCACACTTACTTAACATAAATCTCTGGTTACACAAAACTAACACGGCCTAACCTAAATACCACATTAAACATGGGTCACATCCTGCTAAACTGTAGTAGCTTTGACGCTCAAAAACAACCACTTAAGGTCTTTTGCCAAAAAGAGGGCGCCACCCTCTCGTTTCCGTCGCTTCTGGGTGGCAAACAGCCGGAACTCCTCCAATTACTATTTGACTAGCTATACGCCACCAAACTAGCGGGAACATTGTAAACACCACACCATCAACACACACTACAACACGCACTACAACACGCACTATAACACGCACTGCATGCCCGCGCATGGACTCATAGGAATAACGCAAATAGCCATCCACGAATGGCATCGGACGTAAATGAGCCGATCCGCTTTCCAATCCGGAATAAGTGGGTACCTAGCTTTGCCGTCGGACGTAGATGAGCCGACTTGCCTTAGAATGATCACAGCGTAAACCAATTACCCAGAGGTATCATTGGATGGGCGCAAAATGACCTTTGCAGTCGACGCGCCCCTAAACACCAATGCACCTCCACCAGAGGTACCATTGGATGTAAATGAGCCGATTTGCCTTGCAATTCATAGCGTAGCACGTCGTCAGGAGTCCGTGGACGTCAGGCAACAGCGACTCTGCCAGCCTGTGTATGGGTGCTGCCTCCCGGACTGACCCCGCGCGCCACCCTCAGCGCGGTGCGCGCGGCGCCGAGCCTGGCGCGCCAGCTGAGTGGCGCGGCCGAGACGCACCGGCGCGAGTCTGCCGGCCGGCGGTGGCGCGCCGCCGCACTGGTGGGCGCCGGTGCGGCGCTGGCCGGCTCGGCGCTGTGGCTGGCGCACCGACGGCGCGCGCTGGCGGCCGCCGCCGCGCCCAGCTACGGCATGCACCGTGTCGGCCTGCCCACCTACTCGATGGACGAGGTGGCGCTCCACGGCGACATGAAGAACGGCGTCTGGCTCACCTACCACCAGGGCGTGTACGACGTCACCAAGTTCGTCAGGGAGCACCCCGGTGAGCGCGGCTCTGTGCGTGTGTGACGTCACGCCGATATAGACTGACGTGACGCTGTTTGGTGTCGTGGGGCAATTGATGCGTGGGACTGGGTAACTGGGTCTTCTGATTCTAAAAAGAGCGCACGTTGTTTAGATCGCGAATTAGCTTTTGTGAGTGCATTGTCGAACATGGAAAGAGGTTCTCGGACTGAATGGGTTCTATTATGTGCCATGCACTGTGAGTTGTGACCCGGATTGGACGGAACGATCACGTTCGCAACACGTGTATGTGACCTCTATATCAAGGGGAACCGTTGTGACTTGACCAACTAGTCTGACTTGCGGTTTTCCCGCAGGCGGCAATGCCATCATGATGGGTGCTGGCGGCTCTGCCGATCCCTTCTGGGACCTGTATGGCGTGCACCAACAGGAGCACGTGCTTCAGCTGCTGGAGAAGTACCGCATCGGTGAGTTGGCAGTTTAGAATCAGCCTAGGCCCATGCAGCTGTGTGGAAGGAGCGATCTGAAAGCGTTCTCCCTTCACACGTGTGCATACATACCCGAGAGCTTATCACTGAGGACCCCGCACCTATGTGCTAGAATCTCACACACATGTCTGAGAAGCTCTGTCAGTGCATGGTCGCCGCATCTGTCTCGTGAGCCCGTCCGACCACGTCTGACCCTGTTCCCAGTCCGCTCTTGCCCTGCGAGCCAGTTTGACTCATCGGTCCACCGTTGCCGTTGTTTGTTGTTTGTTGTTTATTGGGTAGTTCTCGACGCACTTTGTTCACGATCACGGCTAATGGCGCTGTCCACACTGTTTCGCCGGTGGGCCGCGGGATTGGGAAATGTCCCGAGTGGTGCGAGTCCACACTGGGACTTTTGGTACCCAGAGCTCAACGCCTTAGCCACTCGGCCATCCCCGCCCCACGCCCCCCCCCCCACCTCCACTGCTGCCGTCTGACTCCGTCTTACCTATTCTGCCTCCGTGTGACCCCACCTGATCCACTTGACTCTGTCTGACCTATTCCGCCTCCGTCTGACCCCACCTGAGGCCACTTGACCCCGTGTGACCCGTGTGACCGTGTTCTGCTGTGGTCGACCGCCAGGCAATGTCCGGCCGGACGAGGTGGGCTCGCACCGGGCGGGCATGACGCACGATCCGTGGGCCGACGAGCCGCGCCGTCACCCGGCGCTCCGGTCCAGCTCCAAGAGACCGTTCAACGCCGAGCCGCCGCCGGCCCTGCTGGCGGACAACTTCTTCACTCCCAAGTACGGCCGTCGGCGGGTAGCGTCACCACCTCCGGGCTAGCCTTCGCCGGCAGATGCCGCCACCCGATGGCGATCCAGCTGGCCCGTTTGTTGTGACGTCTCCCTGGTGATTGTGTCTGTGTGCATTCACTTCTTCGGTAACTCGTCTCATACGATTTGGTAGCAAATTTTTGCTTCTGTGCTCTGTATCCTGCTTCACTAACTGCATCTAGTCCCATTGGCGTGAATTATGTTTCAGTAACCAGTCCCCTGCTCCAGTGACTCCCACGTGTGGTGTTTCAGTGACCAGTCCCTGGCTCCAGTGACTCCCACGTGCGGTGTTTCAGTGACCAGTCCCTGCTCCAGTGACTCCCACGCGCGGTGTTTCAGTGAACTGTTCTACGTGCGGAACCACCTGCCAGTACCGGACGTGAGCGCCGCTTCATATGAGCTGGAGGTGGACGGCATTGGCGTGAAGCCACTCTCCATCTCGCTGGAGCGTCTGAAGCGGGACTTCGAGCCGGTCACCGTCACCGCCACCATCATGTGTGCCGGTCAGTGCACACACCACTGTCATGTGCTCCGGTCAGTGTACACACCACCGCCATGTGCTCTCGTCAGTGTACACACCGTCATGTCATGTCATGTCATGTCAGTCAGTCAGTCAGTGTACACACCATCGTCATGTGTTCCGGTCAGTGCACACACCACTGTCATGTGCTCCGGTCAGTGTACACACCACCGTCATGTGCTCTGGTCAGTGTACACACCACCGTCATGTGCTCCGGTCAGTGTACACACCACTGTCATGTGCTCCGGTCAGTGTACACACCACCGTCATGTGCTCCGGTCAGTGTACATGTACAAACGTGTACATTGAGCAAGTACCTTTGGTTTGAAAACATGTAGGCGCTTAGTTGTCCTGCACGTTGACTTGTCTAACCCGAATTGATGTCCTGTATGTGCCTCCCCAAATAGAACAGCATTCAGATTGGCATCGTGTGCCATTATCAAGAACCATTATCAGCGATTCTGTGAAAATATCACGCCTAATTCTGGTTTCTCTTCAATATTATCCAGTTCACTACCTCCATTTGCATTTGCATTCCACCTCCAAACCCCAGATGCATAGCCTTACACTTATCATAGTTGAAAGGCATCTGACATTTATGAGCCCATTTTTACGTCCTCTAACTCTACCTGAGTATGGATAGATTCATCACTATTGTTATCTATTGCTATCAGTTTCATGTCAGGAAATGTAAAGACTACTCCTCGACCCTACTGCTTGTTGGCACCTCATTATCTGTTCTCCTATACCATCAAATGTAAAGACCACTCCTCGACCCTACTGCTTGCTGGCACCTCATTCTCTGTTCTCCTATACCACCAAATGTAAAGACTACTCCTCGACCCTACTGCTTGCTGGCACCTCATTCTCTGTTCTCCTATACCACCAAATGTAAAGACTACTCCTCGACCCTACTGCTTGTTGGCACCTCATTCTCTGTTCTCCTATACCATCAAATGTAAAGACTACTCCTCGACCCTACTGCTTGTTGGCACCTCATTCTCTGTTCTCCTATACCATCAAATGTAAAGACTACTCCTCGACCCTACTGCTTGTTGGCACCTCATTCTCTGTTCTCCTATACCATCAAATGTAAAGACTACTCCTCGACCCTACTGCTTGCTGGCACCTCATTCTCTGTTCTCCTATACCACCAAATGTAAAGACTACTCCTCGACCCTACTGCTTGCTGGCACCTCATTCTCTGTTCTCCTATACCATCAAATGTAAAGACTACTCCTCGACCCTACTGCTTGCTGGCACCTCATTCTCTGTTCTCCTATACCATCAAATGTAAAGACTACTCCTCGACCCTACTGCTTGCTGGCACCTCATTCTCTGTTCTCCTATACCATCAAATGTTCCTGTAGATCCCATGATCACCTGAAATAACAAAGGTGCATTATCCTCAATGATGTTGCCAGGTTGTTGTGTCAAGGACCCAATATGGCGAGACAAGAGCACCTGAAGTGGATCTCACTATCAACCAGAGGCCACCATTTGGCATAGGTCCAAAGGGGATGCTGTCTCTCCTTCACACACTTATCATCAGTGGATGATGACACGACTAGCTGTGATTGTTGGTTAAGTATGGCTCTTCCTCTGGTAATGAACGGGATGTACTTTTTGTGGAGTGTATGATTATTTGGAGGGTCCCAGCTCCAGAAACTGGTCATTTTTTCCAACACCGGTGTAGACTGTACCGTGTAGACTGTAGCTGATGTTAACATTCGGCGACGTCGTGCGGTGACCCCGTGACCGGCGCAACCAGGCAACCGGCGCAGCGAGATGTCGGCCATCAAGCCGGTGCGCGGGCTGTCCTGGGGCCACGCGGCGGTGGGCAACGCCACCTGGACCGGCGCCCGGCTCTGTGACGTCCTGAAGGCGGCCGGCTTCAAGGCCGAGGCAGGACATGGTCGGCATGTCTGCGTGAGTGACTCCACGCCCGGCTGCTATGGGCCGATTGTATGGTGTGAGTGACTGCACGCCTGGCTGCCATGGGCCGATTGTATGGTGTGGGTGACTGCACGCCTGGCTGCCATGGGCCGATTGTGTGGTGTGAGTGACTGCACGCCCGGCTGCCATGGGCCGATTGTATGCTGTGACTGCCTGCCCGGCTGCCATGGGCCGATTGTATGCTGTGAGTGACTGCACGCCTGGCTGCCATGGGCCGATTGTATGGTGTGACTGCACGCCTGGCTGCCATGGGCCGATTGTATGGTGTGGGTGACTGCACGCCTGGCTGCCATGGGCCGATTGTGTGGTGTGAGTGACTGCACGCCCGGCTGCCATGGGCTGATTGCATGGTGGGCTGTGAGTGAATCCACGCCCGGCTGCCATGGGCGATTGTATGGTGTGACTGCACGCCTGGCTGCCATGGGCTGATTGCATGCTGTGAGTGAATCCACGCCCGGCTGCCATGGGCGATTGTATGGTGTGACTGCACGCCTGGCTGCCATGGGCCGATTGTATGCTGTGAGTGACCGCACGCCCGGCTGCCATGGGCCGATTGTATGGTGTGACTGCACGCCCGGCTGCCATGGGCCGATTGTATGCTGTGAGTGACTGCACGCCCGGCTGCCATGGGCCGATTGTATGGTGTGACTGCACGCCCGGCTGCCATGGGCCGATTGTATGATGTGAGACTGCACGCCCGGATGCAGTGTTAAATTATCCGTGAAATAGGGTGGAATATACTACTTTTTGAACACTCAATCGACATCCTTCTCCGGCAAGTATCAACATCCTGCTTCTTGATGCGTGCTTATGAAGTCTTCGTGTCTCCTTTCCAACAGTACCTCGTTTATAGGTATCATAGTCATGCTCTCAACAAGGGATGGCGATACACGAACATTTTGCAACACAATTTCAGGTAAAGGCATTAGTCATAATGCGATATGACATACAGCATCAGTGTAATAGCACAGGTACTTTTTTCTCGCTATCCCGAATATAGTTCTTCCTAAATTATGAATCTCAAAACAACTCATGAAGGTACAGTTATGAGTATGCCATCGGGTCAAATTTGAGTCTGAAAGATATCAAAAGCATTTGAAATGACACTAATTTCATGGCAAATTTCGACATCCTACTGTGCTCGTTGACATCTCACACCTAACGAAAAACCATTATTTTAACACTGCCCGGCTGCCATGGGCCGATTGTATGGTGTGACTGCATGCCTGGCTGCCACGGTCCGGTTGTATGCTGTGAATGACTGCACGCCCGGCTGCGATTGGCCGATTGTATGGTGTGCGTGACTGTACGCCCTGCTGCCATGGGCCGATTGTATGGTGTGCGTGACTGCACGCCCGGCTGCCATGGGCCGATTGTGTGGTGTGAGCGACTTCACGCCTGGCTGCCATGGGCCGATTGTGTGGTGTGAGTGACTGCACGCCCGGCTGCCACGGACCGATTGTATGCTGTGAGTGACTGCACGCCCGGCTGCCATGGGCCGATTGTATGGTGTGACTGCACGCCTGGCTGCCATGGGCCGATTGTATGCTGTGAGTGACTGCACGCCCGGCTGCCACGGGCTGATTGTGTGGTGTGAGTGACTTCACGCCCGGCTGTCATGGGCCGATTGCATGGTGTGAGCGACTGCACGCCCGGCTGCCATGGGCCGAATGTGTGGTGTGACTGCACGCCTGGCTGCCATGGGCCGATTGTATGGTGTGACTGCACGCCTGGCTGCCATGGGCCGATTGTATGCTGTGAGTGACTGCACGCCTGGCTGCCACGGGCCGATTGTATGATGTGTGTGACTGCACGCCCGGCTGCCATGGGCCGATTGTATGGTGTGAGTACCTGCACGCCCGGCTGTCATGGGCCGATTGTATGGTGTAAGTGACTGCACGCCCAGCTGCCACGGGCCGATTGTATGCTGTGGGTGACTGCACGCCCGGCTGCCATGGGCTGATTGTATGGTGTGAGTGACTGCACGCCCGACCGCCACGGGCTGATTGTGTGGTGTGAGTGACTTCACGCCCGGCTGTCATGGACCGATTGCATGGTGTGAGCGACTGCACGCCCGGCTGCCATGGGCCGATTGTGTGGTGTGACTGCACGCCTGGCTGCCATGGGCCGATTGTATGGTGTGACTGCACGCCTGGCTGCCACGGTCCGGTTGTATGCTGTGAATGACTGCACGCCCGGCTGCCATTGGCCGATTGTATGGTGTACGTGACTGCACGCCCTGCTGCTATGGGCCGATTGTGTGGTGTGAGTGACTGCACGCCTGGCTGCCATGGGCCGATTGTATGGTGTGAGTGACTGCACGCCCGGCTGCCATGGGCCGATTGTATGGTGTGACTGCACGCCTGGCTGCCATGGGCCGATTGTATGCTGTGAGTGACTGCACGCCCGGCTGCCATGGGCCGATTGTATGGTGTGACTGTTCGCCTGGCAGCCATGGGCCGATTGTATGCTGTGAGTGACTGCACGCCTGGCTGCCACGGGCCGATTGTATGATGTGTGTGACTGCACGCCCGGCTGCCATGGGCCGATTGTATGGTGTGAGTACCTGCACGCCCGGCTGTCATGGGCCGATTATATGATGTAAGTGACTGCACGCCCAGCTGCCACTGGTCGATTGTATGCTGTGGGTGACGGCACGCCCGGCTGCCATGGGCTGATTGTATGGTGTGAGTGACTGCACGCCCGACCGCCACGGGCTGATTGTGTGGTGTGAGTGACTTCACGCCCGGCTGTCATGGGCCGATTGCATGGTGTGAGCGACTGCACGCCCGGCTGCCATGGGCCGATTGTGTGGTGTGACTGCACGCCTGGCTGCCATGGGCCGATTGTATGGTGTGACTGCACGCCTGGCTGCCATGGGCCGATTGTATGCTGTGAGTGACTGCGCGCTGGGCTGCCACGGGTCGATTGTGTGGTGTGAGTGACTACACGCCCGGCTGCCACGGGCCGATTGTATGGTGTGGGTGACTGCACGCCCGGCTGCCACGGGCCGATTGTGTGGTGTGACTGCACGCCTGGCTGCCATGGGCCGATGGTATGCTGTGAGTGACTGCACGCCCGGCTGCCATGGGCTGATTGTATGCTGAGTGACTGCACGCCTGGCTGCCATGGGCCGATTGTGTGGTGTGAGTGACTGCACGCCTGGCTGCCACGGGCCGATTGTGTGGTGTGAGTGACTGCACGCCTGGCTGCCATGGGCCGATTGCATGGTGAGACTGCACGCCTGGCTGCCATGGGCCGATTGTGTGGTGTGACTGCACGCCTGGCTGCCACGGACCGATTGTATGCTGTGAGTGACTGCACGCCCGGCTGCCATGGGCCGATTGCATGGTGTGACTGCACGCCCGGCTGCCACGGGCCGATTGTATGGTGTGACTGCACGCCCGGCTGCCATGGGCCGATTGTATGGTGTAAGTGACTGCACGCCTGGCTGCCATGGGCCGATTGTATGCTGTGAGTGACTGCCTGTCCAGCTGCTGTGGGTCGGTGGTATTGTGTGTGTGACCGCCTGCTCGGCTGCCATAGACCCGTGGAATTGTGTGATTGCACGACCGGCTACCACAAGTCGGTGGTTTTGTGCTGTTCCGACAGCTGACTACAACAAACAAACACTGGTGGAGTTTCTTGTCACATACAGAAGCGGATAAAGAGAGATAATGAGTAAATGGCGGCGATGGTGTATCTCAAGTCAGCCGAATTTAAACACAAATTCGGTGTGATCCATTACCCAGGGTGCAATGCATTACTTTTCTGTACTTCCGTTCATGCTTACTTCCTGCTATGCTATTGGAATGTGGGTGGGGCACATCGTTTGTAGCCGCATAATTGTGGCCTTGGCATGACAGCTGTTAGCATTAGCGATGCGGATGTTGTGAAACAATGGGAGCGGCAGGCCCAGACGCTGATAGCTTTCCTTCTGGTAGCTCTGCGTGCTCTGTAACATGGACTAATATAGCAGTTGCGATACTCGATAGGTTGCGGATAGGTCACACCTATGCCACCCAGGAGCAGTGGCACAGCCAGGATTTTCCTAATGGGGGTGGGGGACGACCCCCACAAATGTGATGAGAAGAGGAAGCTTGCGGCGCACATCTAAAAATTTATCGTTGGATTTGTGAATTTTGTGAACATTTATTATCTTGGCTGCGCCTCTGCCCACGGGTACCTTCTGCGGGACGAGGACAAGCCAACATGCACCCGTGATACCCCACTGACAGTGAGGCACCTTCTTCTCGTGTGCCCCCGGTTCTCAGCTCAACGAAGGTGGTTCTTTGGACGACAGGTGTCCACGTTTACAATGGCCGATCTTTTAGACGATGGATCCCGCATGGTTCAAACCGGACGAGTGGTCCAGTTTCTTGCGCAAATACGGTTTGATGTTGTCTACCCAGGGAGACAGACACTGCACTGCGTGAATGTGCGACCTGCATCAAGTTTTCATGGTATATGCACACCATTGATATTATGTTGGGAATACGGTATGCGCTAAAACGAGGATGGTTCTAATGTACGACTTGACCACAGCTGGTTCGATAATGTGCTACATACGATGTCGTCTCGACTAGTTTCTTTCTGTATACTTCGGTTGTTGGTTGGTTGGTTGGTTTTTGGTTTTACGACACGTCGACCGTTGAGTCATGTAGCGTCGCCAATCTCTCACGCCGCTTGGTCGCGGGCGAAGAGTAGCGACAGGTGAGACTCGAACCCACAACCTTTCGATTGTGAGACGAGCATCTTACCCTAGACTACTCGTCCCCTCCTGTATACTTCGGTATGACTGTCGATGTTATGGGCGACGCATGAGCACAGCAGTCGATGAGCTCCTAAAACCCCAATGACTAACTAACTAGTCGCTCGTGTGTGCCCTGTTTTTCCCCTCCGCAGACAATGTAAGGGAAGCGTATGTCGCTTGTGCATTCATCGCGAATCACGCCTCTATGTCCATGGGCAGTTAGGGTGGATTGGTGTGCAATTCAAATTGGGAATGATGCGACTATCGTCTATACGTATTCGAACCGGTGAGAGCCAGAGACAAAGCTGTACTGACCAAACGGCAACATACGCAGCTCTTCCCTTGGACGGCAGCTGAGTGCCGGCTCCTATTCAATTTGTATTTAAAGTCGACCGGTGTTGGTTCGTGACCTGAGCTCTGTCACAATGGCCTCTGATCATACCGTCACGTCTAACCTATATCCTGAGATCAGTGACCCGAAGCCACATGTGGCCAGTCGCTGTGACCGCTGACACAACCTAACGGTCTATATACCCGCTAACTGTGACCACGGGCGCCGTTTTGTTGTCTATTCTGATGGATTATTTTTCCCTTGATAGTTGAGTTGCCTCCCCATGACTTTTGGATTGAGCATGAAACGGTATGCAGTCACCCCCATGTGGTGGAGCATGAATGCGAATGCATGTTTTGTCATCTCTATCTGATTTCATAAAGCGTCCTCTGTGACCGATGACCTATGTCCCGTGACCATAGCATATGACCCGTAACCGTAGCCTGTGAGCCGTGCCCATAGCCTGTGGGCTGTGACCATAACCTGTGGGCCGTGACCATAACCCGTGGGCCGTGACCATAACATGTGGGCCGTGACCATAGTATGTGATCCGTGACCATAACCCGTGGGCCGTGACCATAACCTGTGGGCCGTGACCATAGTATGTGATCCGTGACCATAACCGTGGGCCGTGACCATATCCTGTGGGCCGTGACCATAGTCTGTGACCGATGACTATAGCCTATGACCGATGTCTATAGCCTGTGACCGATGACTATAACCTGTGAGCCGTGACCATAGCCTGTGAGCCGTGACCATAGCCTGTGAGCCGTGACCATAACCCGTGAGCCTGACCTGTGGACCGCCACCGTTGACCTGTGCCTGCGGCCGACAGTTCGAGGGCCTGGACACGGACCCGTCCAACACGCCGTACGGCGCGTCCATCCCGCTGGAGCGCGCCACCGACCCGCTCCGCGACGTGATCCTGGCGTACCAGATGAACGGCGCGCCGCTCAGCCGCGACCACGGCTTCCCCGTGCGGGTGATCGTGCCGGGCGTGGTGAGCGCGCGCAACGTCAAGTGGCTCAGTGAGTCGCCGGCCGGCCGGCAGCGGAGGCGCTGGCGCTGCGCCGGGGCTGCGCCGAGCGGTATATTGTGGGGGAACTGGCAGCCGGTCCATGGAGACGAGCACCGAGCTCATGCGTGCTGTGTGCTTTAATATTAATCCAACCTGAAATTGACCGAGCAGACTGGACTTCCTGTAAAGAAGCATTGCTCCTCGTAACCCACTGCGGTTTAGTTGTGTCTTGGTGGTGCCAGTGATCTGTGCCGTGGCCTTGATGAGCCGTAACAGATGACACTGAGTGGCGTCACCAGCCAGCCAAAGTCCAATGAATCGCACGGTAATCAGTACGCAGCTCGTTCGTAGGAGAGGAGTGACTGTGATAATCCCTGGGCTTGTGACAATTTCGGCGCGCGAATCGCGCCGAAATTGGCCCTCTGGCATGACTGGATATGACCCCTTAGCCCCCTCTAGTTACGCTACTGCCTGCACGTTTGTGTCTGACTTGTACCGGCAGTGCTCTCAAATTCGGATAGTTGGGCGGAATTTGACACCTAACACAATTTTTTTTTTCTAACATCGCTTCCTATATCTTTTATACGCTTTATGCCGAGTCATTCGTGATGTGTTCAAACTCCAATATACCTCACTATAAATAATAAAAACCAGGTCGGACCCGCCCCACATCCGCCTGGATTGGTCTCCCCTAGGTTTCGTCTCCCCTAGGTTTGGTCTCCCCTAGGTTTGGTCTCTGCTAGGTTTGGTCTCCTCTTGCTTGATCTCCCCTAGGCTGTTCGCTTCACGAGCGATTCACAGGGACCCGGACTGCAGCACCCCACCCCCACCCGGCATTTTGGAGGAGTTTAGCATGAGGCATGTAGTCTCTGTGCCCAACAAAACTAATTAAATCCGTCCTCTGCGATTATCCCGAACATGAGCACGGCTCCTGCCTACCGTGGGCCAGAGGATGATCCAGGCATTTTATAAGATGCGTCGACCGACATTCCGTAGAGAAAGCCGTCATGTTCCGTGTGCCCCCCCCCCCCCACCACCACCTTACAGTCACTGACCATCCCAGACTTCCTTAGGTGTACTGGGGGGTTACTCTGGTTGCCATGCATGGCAGTGATAAATTATTCGTGAAATAGGGTGGTATATACCACTTTCTGAGTGCTCAATCGACATCCTTCTCAAAGAAGTATCGACATCCTGCTTCGTGATACGTCCTTATGCAGTCTTCTTGTCTCCTTTCTAACAGTATCTCGTTGATAAGTATCATGTTCATGCTCTTGCTAAGTGATAGTGATACACGAACATTTCGCAACTCAATTTCAGGTAAATGGATTACCTCTAGTGTGATTTTTCATAGAATGGTAGTTTATATGATCTTTTTCTCGCTATCCCGAACATAGCGCTTGCTAAATTATGAATCTTAAAACAAATGATGAAGGTACAGTCGTAAGTGCGCCATTGGCTCAAAGTTGCGTCTGAAAGATATGAAAAGCATTTTAAATGACACTAATTTCATAGCAAGTTTCGACATCCTACTGTTATCGTTTCGACATCTCACACCTAACGAAAAACGATTATTTTAACGCTGATGCATGGTGGTCCGTGTCGCCAATTTATTCCTGGGAAAAAAAATATTTCAGGTTGGAGGGGAGGGGGGGGAGGATGAAAAGGTCAAGTGCCCCCGGTACCTGCCTTGTTACGACGCTTTACACCCCCTACTCCTCGGACTTTTGGAAAATGGCAGAACGTCTGGACGTAGCAACTCTCCGGTACCGCGACATATTTGTTTCTATTGACGTGTCATTATAAGCATATGTGCATAGCTATCATTAAAAATACGATGAAACCTACTGTTGGGTCCCATCCTCTTCCAAAACGTTTTAGAAATACTAGGACGGGGTAGTTTGGCTCCCTTGGATGGTGGTCCGCAGTCGCCAATGGCCTCCCTGTCTGTTTACTTTAGGTGGGGGGAGGTAAAGTACCGGTAACCTGTATCTGCATGTGTCTGGCAGTGACCTGTATCGGTAACATGTACCTGCATGCGTCTGGATTGTACCTGTGTGTGTCTGGTAGTGATCTGTACCGGTAACATGTACCTGCATGTATCCGACTCGTACCTATGTGTCTGACAGTGACCTGCACTGGCAACATGTGCCTGCATGTGTCCAACCTGTGCCTGTGTGTGTGTGTCTGACAGCGACCCGTACCTGTAGTGTGTCTGACAGTGATCTGTACCGGTAACCCTGTACCTGCACGTGCCCGACCTGTACCTGTGCGCGTCCGACCGTGGCCTGCACCGGTGTGTTCCTCAGACCGCATCACGATCTCGGACGAGGAGTCGACGTCGCACTGGCAGCGCAGCGACTACAAGGGCTTCAACCCGTCCGTGGACTGGGACACGGTGGACTTCAGTCGATCGCCGTCCATCCAGGAGCTGCCCGTCAACTCGGCCATCTGCTGGCCGGCCAACGGCGACACGGCCAAGGTCGTCGACGGCGCCGTCACCGTCAAAGGTGCGCCGCGGCGGGCCGGCAGCCGGTGTCCGGGCTGGAACAGGGCAGGCGTTGTCTGGGGTGGGACAGGGCAGGCGTTGTCTGGGGTGGGACAGGGCAGGGGTTGTCTGGGGTGGGACAGGGCAGGCGTTGTCTGGGGTGGGACAGGGCAGGGGTTGTCTGGGGTGAGGCCGGGCAGGGATTGTCTGGGATGTGGCAGGGGCAGGGGTTGTCTGGGGTGAAGCCGGGCAGGGGTTGTCTGGGGTGGGGCAGGGCAGGGGTTGGGCAGCCGCTGACAGCAGCAGGAATGTGCGCGCCTCTGGCACTGGGTGCGGCCAGCGACAGAGGCGAGGTTAGGCGTGCGGCTGGCATTAGATGGGGCGGCGAAAGGGAGGCGCAGAAGAGCAGCTGGCGTCTGGTGGGGCAGCGACTCTCACATGAGTCAAGGACGCAGGGGCGGGTGAACTGCGGGACCGGCGTAGATGTCGGATAACAATGCCATAGGTAGGTAGGAAAGTTATAGCTTCATTAAGTTTATCCTATCATTTAAGCCACATGGAGTCCATTGGCACCAAAATGTTAGAGTTTAACATTTTTACTGGGGTTGCACATGGAGCCTGACAATTGCTTTTATGCTTTAGCTTATTACGTATCTTAATAATTAATGAAGACAACTATGTCAATCTGTATTTTTTTAACCGTTTCAATGAATGAAGCCGCTTAGTCATAATTAAGCGATTTACGACCCGTAGTTTAAAAGTTGTGCTCATACTATTGGCATTGACGTACATTACAGAACTTTGATCAAATTCATGAAGATAATGACATTAAGTGAACCTTATGTGTACCACACCTAATATACAGTCACGAAGTGCTGTGATAATCATGTGACATCAAAGACAGACACATGACGTGAACGCGTTATTCGACGTCCTGCTTCAGTTTCGTCCAATTGCGTGGAGGTTAGTCGCACTTTCAACTGCATTTTTCATACCGGTTAAGGCCGGTTCACACCGGTAAATTGTTGTCGTTCTGGGAGCGTGACGTAGGCGGAACGTGATGATTTCGTAAGCTGAGCGTAATGGTGGCGGACAGTTTTGCGCCGTTCGAGCGAAGTGCAGTGTGAACCGGCGCATTTTGACCAACGTGCAACGCGCCTAAACCGATCGCTTTCCGAACGGAACTTGGCGTTTAAAAGATGAACGGAAGTTATCTTTTTGCGGTCACGGAATGTTCCCGACGCGTTTTTGTTGCAGTTTGCAATATTATTTTAGAAATACAAGTCGGCGGTAGTAGATATCGTCGAGATCCTTGAGAAACACTATTCAGACATATAATAATGTACCTGTAGTGTGCCTGAAGCATATTCGCAGGAAATGCCATATTTGTTGTTACTACTGGTATATGGTCATCATAGTCGGTGCGCCATAAAGCCCAAGTAACGAACCAATCACCAACCAACCGACCGACCATCTTTCACTGGTCTGTATATTTTGCCATGTCGATAAAATAGCCTTGGCATTGTTGCTTTGCAGTTTCATGACTGAACATACCAGCAATGGAGACGATGCCGATACACTGGATGCAATGCAGTTACACAGATACAATGCAGACATACGTGAAATGGTAAACCTTTAAGAAATACAACTGGTACCTCAAATGTTACAATGCAGTCACCAAGGTCACTGGGCTCACGTTTATCGACTGACGTTTGTTTAGTTGTTTAACATTCCCCAATCATTGGAGGAGGCAAGCTGCCAACCGCAAGACACGTATTACAACACTTGTTTTAGTCAACACTAAAGCAACAAGGAAGACAGAAACAGCATATGCGACTGCATAGAACGTCCTATGTTTCTTGGGCATGGCCCATATCAAGACTGTAACACGACGATACTGTGAATGGGCGCTGCATGACCGACGCAGTCGATGCGCCCTTAAACTCCAACAACCAACCAACGATACTGTGAAAAAGCTCGATATGTTGTGGAATGAATCGCGGATGAATGAATGAAGAAAGTAACGTTGTAGTTAACTTGGCTTTCCCATCTTGATCGACATGTAAAACTATGCATATGTTATACGTTTACGTTCATGAGTTGTCTTACCATAATTAAAATGCGTCAACTGACAATGTTGACCGAAAACCGTGCTCAATTTGCCATATTTATGCACATTTGAAACATGAATATGTGGTTCGTATTACATTCATTATCATTATAACAATCATTATCGCATACATTATCACAACGCCGGGTGGCCGTACGGTTTATGCTAGATTAATTTTTCATGCACTCGTCCCTGTGAACTTTGTTACAGGGCCGTAAAGTACATAAAAGCCTATCGATTGAGAGAGGTCAACGCACGTAGTTTTAACACGAACTTTCAAACTAAGGGTCGCATCTTACATACTTTGCACTGTAAGCGACTTTTCTCGTCGAGATGATTCATAAGAGGTGCAGATTGAAACAACCTTCATTAGTTCTCGAGATACCAAGCTTGCCGGAACTATACAAACTGAATTTTTAGGTTTCGTGTGCGACCCGTAGCAAAAACATCGAAATTGAAAAAAATATTCGTGCCAGTGGACTCCAAATTGCTCAAATCATGGGTTAAACCTATTGAAGCTATACACTTTCACACTTGTGGCAAAATGAACATACCTTGCTGACAGTTCAGAGTGAAATATACTGATCTTGACTATGATAAATATGTCTGGGTCTAGATCTGACCTGGAGCTCCCTGGCCTGACTCGTGACAGCTTCCGACTTCCGACTTCCGTCTGACTGCTGTGTGACGGCTATGCGACCTGCACTGACCGCCAGGGTACGCGTGGAGCGGCGGCGGACAGCGCGTGGTGCGGGTGGACGTGACGGTGGCCTCTGTGTGACGGCTGTGTGACCTGTACTGACCGCCAGGGTACGCGTGGAGCGGCGGCGGACAGCGCGTGGTGCGGGTGGACGTGACGGTGACCTCTGTGTGACGGCTGTGTGACCTGTACTGACCGCCAGGGTACGCGTGGAGCGGCGGCGGACAGCGCGTGGTACGGGTGGACGTGACGGTGACCTCTGTGTGACCTGTACTGACCGCCAGGGTACGCGTGGAGCGGCGGTGGACAGCGCGTGGTGCGGGTGGACGTGACGGTGACCTCTGTGTGACGGCTGTGTGACCTGTACTGACCGCCAGGGTACGCGTGGAGCGGCGGCGGACAGCGCGTGGTGCGGGTGGACGTGACGGTGACCTCTGTGTGACGGCTGTGTGACCTGTACTGACCGCCAGGGTACGCGTGGAGCGGCGGCGGACAGCGCGTGGTGCGGGTGGACGTGACGGTGACCTCTGTGTGACGGCCGTGTGACCTGTACTGACCGCCAGGGTACGCGTGGAGCGGCGGCGGACAGCGCGTGGTGCGGGTGGACGTGACGGTGACCTCTGTGTGACGGCTGTGTGACCTGTACTGACCGCTGTCGCTACTCTTCGCCCGCGACCAATCGGCGTGAGAGATTGGCGACGCTACATGACTCAACGGTCGACGTGTCGTAAAACCAATAACCAACCTAACCAACCTGTACTGACCGCCAGGGTACGCGTGGAGCGGCGGCGGACAGCGCGTGGTACGGGTGGACGTGACGGCCGACGGCGGCGCCACCTGGCACGAGGCGCAGCTGGACGGCGGCGAGGCGGTGCCGGCCGGCCGCTGCTGGTCGTGGTGCCTGTGGTCGGCTCACGTGCCGGTGAAGGCCGGCGCCGACACCGCCCAGCTCTGGGTGAAGGCCACCGACGCCAGCTGCAACACGCAGCCGGAGAACGTGGCCAGCATCTGGAACCTGCGCGGCGTGCTCAGCAACGCCTACCACCGCGTCAACTTGCAGCTGAAGCGACGCTAACGGCGGCTCAGCGGCGCCGCGACCGTGTCAGCGCGCGGCTCAGGCCACGCTGGGATGTCACCGCGTCCAACCGAGGCGGCGTTGGGGTGGCACAGCAACGTCAGCGTATTACCGGATCCACCGGGGGAGGTCGGGCAGGTCGGGGCGGTCCGCTCGCATGCTGGTGTGTGGATCTGTAATGTGTTCATGTGCTAATGTCAATCCATGCACCGAAAAGCGCTAATAGTGTTAATGCGGCGTGTTAACAGTATAAGTGCTGGTGTGGGATGTGGGTCGGCAGCGTTGGTGTGCTGAGGTGAAGCGTTAGTCGGACCAATGCAGTATGTCAGCAGTGCTCAATTAGAGTAGAGGTGACCGGGACATCAATAATCGTGGAATATGGGACGGCGCGATGCCAAATCAGTGTGAAAGGCACATTTACCGCAGTTGTGTGAAGGCAGCACTGCGCGATCATACCGGTGCTGCACTCGCTGTGGCGGTGCTGAGGTGTTCGGCGGCTCCTGTTTCGTCGCTGTGTGACGTGACACCGTCTGACTAACATTTGGTGATATCGGGTACCTAATTACGGGACTGGTGCGGTGTTTGGGTGTCCTTTGGTGAACAATTCGCGCTGCATGTGTCGTTAGACTGTTAGCGTTAAGGGTGCGGTTGCCGTGCGCCCGCCGCTGTTGGCCACGGACGCACACTGGTGGTTTGTTGTTCCAGTCTGGAGGCGACTCGGCCGAACTGTGGTTCTGTCCTGACGGCGAGTGTCTCGCCTCCACTGACTGACCCTGTCGTCTTGGTGTTGGTATCTCTGGGCTGGTGATTATGAAGACATCTGATCAATACACTGTTCCGCTGAGCGGCAATGTGCTTTTTTGTGTCGGCGAGATAAGCTGTCGTACTACTTTATATACCCAGTATGCACTTTTTAACTGACACTCATTACAATGATTCAAATGTTTGAAATTACGCACGTTATATTTTGGGTACAATCCCTTGGTTCACATGCGCTCCCTTGTTTGTTTGTGTGTGATCAAGGGTTGTACCTGAAATATAATACGAGTAATTTCAAACTTTCGAAACATAAGGAGTGTCATTTAAAAAGTGCATACTGTGTATAGTCCTATCTTACATCCAGCAAGCACTGAGCGATCTATTTCATATATCATGGTAAGTTAACTATTGAGCGCTTCCCTGCGGTGTTGTTTCCTCGTCAGGATAGGCAGGCGATCTTTACGCTCTCCTACCGAGCGCGTTTTGCCAGCTTGCCATCCGATGGTGATAGCTTGCCACTTCGCCCCCAAATGAGAAGCAGCGCTGCGACAACAACCGGCATGTTGTTTGTCACGAGATTAGTCAAATCGCGGGCAGGGACGTGAGAAGATAAACAAGTGTGCTCGGAGTACATGTGAGACCTGTAGAAATGTCGCTATGTCAAATCGCGATCTGGTCTGCGACCGGACACACCATAATTATCCAGATTTCCACACGGAATTTACCACCAGTCGTGCTAAACGGTGGCGCGCGGCGCCGTTTATTTTTTTGATACTCGCGAAGAAAAAAACGGTGTTTCATCCGGCCCCTTCGGACCGGGAGGGTCAACACGGATTAGAAGCGTAACTTATCGGACTTACCGGACTTATTCCAGGGATTATACGCTGATATGATTCGGGACAAATTTATGTCTGGCAGATGTACGTAAGGAAATATACGCATACGCAAAAGTACGTATGACAAATGCACGTAAGAACAAATGTACGTAGGCGCAAGGTATACGCAAACGCAAGTGTACGCATTCACGAATGTACGTGAGCGCAGATGTACGTAAGGGAAAATGTACGTATGTGCAAACGTACTTAGGCGCAAATGTACGTAATGTACGTAAGGATAAATGTACGTATGGGCAAAAGTACGCATGCGCAGATGTACGCTTATGGAAAAGTGGGTAAGAGCAAATATAGCCAACGCAATTGTACGTAAACGAAAAAGTACGCATGCCAAATGCACGTAAGTGTAAATGTAAGTAAGCGGTAAAGAACGTAAGTGCAACTGTGCGTCGACGGAAATCCACGATTCTACGACATTTGCACGTACAGACAAGTGTACGACACGTGTGGCAGATGTACGTAAGCACAGATGTACGTACGGAAAATGTACGTAACCGCAGATGCACGTATGGCAATTGTACTCATGTACGCATACGCAAATGTAGGTAAGCGTAAAAGTACGTATGCGCAGAAGCACTTGCATATACGTGCATATGCATATATTGCAGATATGTTGCACATGCGTACATTTATGCTTATGTACCTTTGTGCATACATCCATCTGAGCATACGTACCTTTACGCTTTTGTACTTTTGCTGCTACGTACATTTGTCATACGTACAATTGCCATATATTTGCGTACGTCGGCAAACGTGCGTACGTAATCTCCTACAGCCATGCCGTAGAAGACCCGGTGATGGTCGGATCCGTCAGAGCATCCCAGTTTCCACATTGCATTCACAATCATTGATTAACACAGCCCGTTATCTCACCAAAGCGTGGCGCTGTCACTCCAGATTCGATATTGCACGGGTGTCTGCTGCGACCGAGTGCGTGAAGGTCCTTTAACATCTGAACATCTTGCTACTTTCCATCATTCACTGTGCTGCACCCATGCGCACCTCTGTCGTGGTATCACGGTCTCAGTCCTTCAGCTACCGTGCCGCCGATTTCCCTCACTTGCGAGCCACACAAAGCCGCTTTTCACGGAACGTCCTATTAACTCAACGTCAATTCAGCTGCCGGCATACTGTATAAATGGATTGACGCAGGAATCTGATTAGGTATGTGTCCATCGCGCAATACATTTCCACTGTCTTTTGATCGAGCAGTTCAGCAGGAACAACGGTCTTTTCTATTGAAAGCAAAACTCGCTCAATATAAAAATGCAAAAAGACGACCGATAATACCCTAGATGTTTCTAGAGCTAGAACTGTATTAAAATAACTTCCAAATTGGAAATAGCATCAATTTCTTCTCGGCCCGGTTAAAAATGTGGCCACAAATCCGAAGCGTCCCTCATGACTTCTCAAATGTTCAAAGCCCACATCTAATTCTGCACCTCCACTGGCATATGAAGACAAAACATACCAGTGATATGGACAGATCAAATTATTTCAGCAGTTGCTTGACTAACGCATCTTCGGGCCCACACGTTGAAGTATTTCCGGAGTCTCCAGCACTACATTTGCCGACAGTCTCCGGCTCTGCGCCACTATTAGACCGCTTGCATTTGCCGGCAGACAAAGTTGGATTTCTGCCGTTTAATTCGGTGACTATCTTTTGCTTGGCTACATGTGCGGTGAATACCTTCTTTTGTACTCTCCGTGACCTTCGAGTATTTTGCAGGTATTTCACTCCTGTACTATTTTTGGAAGAAGGTACGTTGTCAGATGTGGTATAACATCGACAATTTAAGCACCATTCTATGTACTATTAATTTATTAAATACTTCATTAAAATAATAAATTAATATCCCATACTTCATTGATACTATTATGCTATGACTGAAAAAGAACTTATGATATCGTAGAAATGTGCAACGGTAAAGGCATAGTAAAGTGGAAGCCGGGGCAGGGGTGTCGCGAGGATTTCGCGTTGAACTCAAACGATAGGCACAACCATCCCCGTCTTGTTCAACAGTGGTGCATGTCCGTCAAGACAGCGTCATATTGGGATTGGGATTCAGAACCAGAATCGAGTCACCACCTATTCTCTTAAATCTGAATCAGATGACAAAGCACATCACGGTAATGCACCTGGGTCACTTACCTGGTACAAAAAGTCGCCGCAAGAGGAAAGAAGGCCAACTGTGTATTGCAGCTGCTGTCAACACCTCCCGCAATTTTGAGCATTCATGAGACGTACCAATAACCCAATTCGACTTAACCTGTACAGAATCAACATTAATCTCCGAAAGTTTAGCAACTTCGACCTCACCATTACTGATACATTGCATCACTTATGATCTCAAGCAAACTCGCATGTATCATAACCCTTGATAAGACATACAAAAGGGCCAATGAAACCAAATCAGTACATAGTTAACTTTGACCTCGAGAGGATAAATATATTTGACTTTACTGATACATGATAACCTGCGTCACCTTTGATTTCAACGAAACTCACAGGTATCAAAGCCCTTGATAATACGTATGTACAAAAGAGACCTTTAAACCAAACCGGTACATAGTTACCATCGACCTCGAGAGGTCAAACAACTCAGACCTCCCCCGTTACTGATACATTACGTCACTTTTGGCTCAACACAATTCGCAGGTACCATAGCCCTTCATATACCGTACAACACAGCTAAACTAGCCTCTACGGCACAGATTCAACTATGACCTAGAGAGGTAAAAACTGAGGCTACCATTACATGCTATACATGCACCTTTGATCTACAGCAAACTCATAGGTGTCATAGCCCTTGAGAAGTCGCACAAAAACTCAATCTTACGAAATCAGTACGTCAACTTTGATCTCCAGCGGTCAAGCAAGTTTGATGTCAACACTACATGTTACATTGAGTCACCTTTGATACGGAGGAAGCTCGCAGGTTTCATAGGCCTTGATAAAACATGCAAGTCAATGAAACGAAACAACATAGCGTCAACTTTGACCGCACCATTACACGACACATTAAGTCATCTTTGATCCCAACCAAACTCGCAGGTATCGCAAGCCTTCATATATCGTACAACAATTAGCTTACCTCGACCGGTATAAACTGAACTTGGGCCTCTGGAGGTCAGTCCTTGGTAAGACATACAAACTAGTTAATTGAACAGATCGAAGGTGCCGCAATTTTACATGAAATGTTGAGATAAAACTTGTTTGATCACTGGAGGTCAAAGTTGAAGGTGTTGGTTTGGTCTGATATTTTTTGTATGCGTTATGAAGGGCTATGATCCCTGAGTTTGCTGCTGATCAAAAGTGACGGAATGTATCATGTAATGGCAACATCAAATTTGTTTGTCGTCTCGAGGTCAAACAGGAGTCTATACCGGTTTGGGCCAAGTGCATTTTTGTGCGATATATCAAGGCGAGCTCGGTTGAGATAAAAGGTGACACATTTCATATAATGGTAGGTCAAACTTGCTTGACCGCTGGAGGTCAAAGCTGACGGAATACTTATTTGGTCTCAAGGTTTTTACGTGTTATTAAGGGTTATGAGACCTGCGAGTTTGGTTGCGAGCATAGGTGACGCGAAGCATCATGCAATGGTATGGTCAATTTCGTTTGACTTTCCGAGGTCAAAGTTGGGTGTGTACCGGTCGGGAACGAGCGAGTTTTTGTACGATATAATAAGGGTTATGCTACCTGTGAGTTCAACTGGGATCGAAGGTGAGTCAAGAGCAAAGGTGGCAATTATCATGTAATGGTAAGGAAAATTGTTTGATCCCCAAATGCCGAAGTTGAATCTTTACCGGTCGGGGCCAATTATGTTTTGTACCATATATCAAGTGATGACACCTGCGAGTCTGCTCTGGATCAAAGGTGACGCAATGTACCTGTCATGTAATGGTGAGGGGAAACAGTTTTACACCTAGGTCAAAGTTGACTCTGTACCGGTTTAGTTTCCTTTACTCTTTTGCATGTCTTATCAAAGGCTATGCAACCTGCGACTCTGGTTGGGATCAGGTGACGCATTATGTCATATAGTGGTGAGATCAAACTTGCCAGGCCACCGGAGGTCAAAGTTGACTCTGTACCGGTGTACATGAAATGTACTTATCATGCAATAGTGAGGAGAAATAGCTTTACATCTAGGTCAAAGTTGACTCTGTACTGATTCAGTTGCGGTTACTCTTTTGCATGTCTTATCAAAGGCTATGCAACCCGCGAGTCTGGTTGGGATCAGAGGTGACGCAATATGTCATGCGGTGGTGAAATCAACCTTGCTAGGCCACTGGCGGTATGGTCTCATAGTCGGTTCTGCTCAAAACAAATTTATCTGATAAATTGCTCTCAGATTTCGAGAAAATGCTGTTTTAGTGCACGTATTCGTTCAAAAATCGGTGTCTTGGGGAAGGGGCAGAACCCCGTTACTCCACCTTAGATCCGCTTTTGACAGTAAGTTGTCACTGCAACTGCGGATACTTTCCCCAATATCTGCCAACTACGCTCACAGCCAAGTACCACGTTTTTTCACCTCTTGCGAATCGTCATCTCAAAATATATACCTGTATCAACATTTGACAGTCGGGCCTCCATAAACTCAGTCTGATTTTACCGTCCACTGAGGCACGATCCACTCCATCCACTGAAGCGCGATGGTGCTGCCACGTATGAGCCAGCTTAGAAACTACCGACCAAGTAGCTTCGTACAGCTGAGTGTTGTGACAAAACAACTGGCATGATGGACACCAAAAACGGTACTGCGACACCAATGTGCATACATATCCGAGAAGTGTTTAGACGGGAACGCCGGCCTCAATGGAGGCGATAGTGCGCAAAGCGGAAATGTTCGGAACCCGTCAGAACTTCTAGGCGGGCGGGCGGAAAAAAAAGATTTTTTTTGTGGACAAAATGGCTTATTGGTATGTATTTGTAGGCATGCAACTATGAAATACACATGGATGCATGCCACAAAATAAGAAAGCATAGACAAAGTACAAAAGTACAATATAAAGTACACTATGAAAAACTGAAAATACACCCAACATAACACAAGATAAAAGATAATACTCAAAATAACCAGGAACGCACGATCGAGACATAAGAGCTGCCCTGACGTGTTTCCTAAAATTCATGCTGGAGTCCGCCAAGTGTCAAACGTTGCCAAAAATTGCCCCAGGTACGTGCGACACGCTCAGGGAAGGTGCCAACCGTTGCCGAGATTGCTCCAGGTACATATGGCACGCTCCGGGAAGATGCCAACCGTCGCCGAGATTGTTCCAAGTGCATATGGCACGCCCAGGGAAGATGCCAACTGTTGCCGAGATTGCTCCAGGTACTCGTGGCACGCTCGGGGAAGGCGCTGTTTGCCGCCTCTAGGAGTCATTGGGTTTGCAGCTGGAGGCTGGATGCACTCCGCGATGTTCGCTGCGCAGTCCCCAAGTTATATCAGTGAATCGAAATATCAAGCCATTCAAGTTGCTTTCTAGCAGCGGACACGCGGTCCTATCGGCGCTTATTGGCGACTACTCCCATGGCAAAATATATTATTTTATCAATGCGCTTTCGTTGCGTGTTGGCGGGCCCAAGCCGGTAAATAGTAGGTTGGAGTTACTGGCGCACAACGCATGACCGACTTGTGCATCAACTTCTGAACAGATTTGGGGTACGGCATCACACTAAATTCCCCAGTTCTCCAGGTTCTCGGTTTGCACCACACAAATACCATGTGGGATTCGGACCCCACCGGCGGCGACCCCTTGGGTGGGGTACTTATAATGCGGTACGTTAGACTGGGTGCCCCTGCATACACCGTGCTGCAGGTTCCACACACAAGTTGGACCGCCCTTATCGCAAAGTAGGTTTCAGACCTAGATAGACAGCACCCACGGGAATATCAATAGCATGAATACTGGACCTCACCGTGGGAGGTATTTTCCATTGGCACGTGAAGACTTATACCAGGAGCGCAGGTGAAGGAAGGATGGAGGCATACTAGGGAAGGCAGCACACATTACCCTGGACACTCCCAAGTATTGAGGGACAGGTTCACATAGTACCGTGTTAATCCTGGTCGTCTCAAAAGTGCACAAAACGACACCCAAACTGATCACAGGGGAGCAGCAAACATGGCATCAGCTTAACTCCGTGTTACAATGTAGATCGAAAAGCACCACGTTACGATTATCCAAAATCAAGACTAGTTCCCACAACAAAACCCAATATTATGCGAAATCAAACCATGCGAGCTCGCCTGAGGCGACAGTCAGTTCTGCACGGGCATCCGGGAGAGACAGAGAACAGCACGACTTGACTGTAGCGCTGTATTGGCGGCACGGAGGACCCGCAGCCATCACCAGCCGTGGTTGTGGTCCCGCCCGGACCTAACACTGACGGCAGTCCGTGCGAGTACATCCTCGGCAACACTCACTACCAATCGCACGGCGGCACATGCACCCACGCGGCTCCCCACGATAACACCCACGCGTCGAATGCTACACAAGAGCGCTACCTCCGCAGTCTTGCGTACAAAACCGCCTGCATATGTGAACACTTATGGCAGATGGCAAACATGACGGGGACGACCATCTGTCGGATGGTGGCTGCGCCACTGCTTAAGACAGCATCCTAGGTGTAAGCCATCGCAGAACCCCTATCAATCACGGAAGTTATAGAAATGTCAGATGGCAAGTGTGGGCTCTATCTCGAGTGACAACGCCATCATGCCTATTAGTTATTTGAGTCATGCCTATTATGGGCGCGAATGATCAACTCTGGTCGAAGCGCCCTAATGCCAGAATGCCAGAACTAACGAGTCATGCCTATTACGAATCGGAAATACGGACAGTTTTCGATATGATGGTATGAACGGCGCAGAATGTCCCCATAGATTTGTACGCCCGCAATCCAACAATTGCTAATCACCTGTCAATCAGCCATAATTAGAGATTATCACCTGCATCGATGTAGAACAGCCATGGCTATTACTTAGACCCATCTGGCTGCGTACGCCGAATGGCTTCACCACTCTCTCACATCGAATGGTCGAGAGGCCAAAATGCCAAGCGGTCAGCGAGATTTGAACCCGAGACCTCATGGCTGAGGGTTTAACGCGTCATACATTACGCTTCCAGCTAGCCGCATATCGGTGTAGCCTTCCATTCCACGATTATAACTATTTTGATGATGGTGACGATGATGATGTGCTACCTTTGTACCACAATCCAGCCCTCCGTCACACGAGTGGCCGTGGGATGTGCCGGGTGTGAGGGCGATCACATGCACCTCCGAACCACGTGCGTCGTATCAGCGCCGCTATGCGGCCGAGCAGCGCACCGCTAGTGTCTCCAGTATCCGCTTGGCGGCGCTCAAGTGCTCGAGTGGCGCGTCGTCGCCGGTCAGCTGGTCTTGCGAGATTCGCGCGGCCGCCGCCAGGGCGGCGCTGACGGCAGGCCGGCAGTCACGCAGTGCCGACGCGTGCGAGGTATTCAGCGCGTGCAGCAGGTACGATGACGTCACCACCTGGCTCAGCACCTGCGTCAAGACAGGACTGTGGGAGGCCGCTCGGCTCGACTTGACTAAGCAACGCGGGGTGGCCGCCAGATTAGCACCGGCGCTGCCACCGGTGTCCATCGACTGCCTGACACGAGCGCTCACTCCGGGCTATAGAAGGCATCCGACACGCTACTGCACAAACGGATAACTGAGCTCTGAATACGCATTGGTTGATTATTGGTTATTACCACTGCTCTGGTCGCATATCGTCGCCAAACACTCACACCAATAGATCACGGGTGAAGAGCAAGAGCAGGTGGGACTCGAACCCACAACCTTTTGGCTGGGAGATGTCCTACTCTTGGATCGCCATCTCCACGCTTCATGCACTGCTACTGGCGTCGAGATGTCAAAACGAGTACAGTCGGATGCCGACATTTTGGCATGGAAGCATGCTGGTTAAATATCATTTCAGTTCTTAACTCAATTTTCTCTGTACTTGAATTTGTGTTACGTGATGCTTGTGTATCACAATCCGCAATGTTGAGCATAAGCGTAATAATTATACACGAAACACTAAGAAATTCGTCACGGAGACTTCGTAAGCACACATCAACAAGCACAATGTCGAAACTTCCTTGGAAATGATGCGTTTTCAGTGCTCAGAAAGTGGCATATTCCACCCAATTTCTCGAATAATTTATCACCGCTGATGAGTGAGCGAGGCCTGCTTATTGGTTTATTGGGTGGTTCTCGACGCACTTTATGCCCATTCACGGCTAATGGCGCGGCCCATAGTGTTTGGCCGGTGGACCACAGGATTAGGAAATGTCCCGAGCGGTGCGAGTGTTGAACTCGGGACCTTTGGTACCCAGAGCTCAACACCTTAACCACTCGGCCATCCCCGCCCCGAGCGAGGTCTGCTAACCTGGTCCGTGTCCTCGTCAGCGGACTCGGCCAGTCCGGCGGCCAGCACGTCCAGCAGGAGTCTGCGGCCGAGCGAGTCCCGCCACAGAGGAGACACGAGGGCAGCTGTCAGGGGCGGCAGGTCCGGCTGTGGCAGGGCCGTGCTGCCCTGGAGACAGAGAGGAGCCGTCAGAGGAGACACGAGGGCCTGCAGGGCGGCAGGGCAGGCGCGCTGCCCTGGAGCAGAGAGGAGCCGCAGGGAGACACGAGGGCAGCTGTCAGGGGCGGCAGTGGCAGGGCCGCGCTGCCCTGGAGACAGAGAGGGCCGTCAGAGGAGACACGAGGCAGCTGTCAGGCGCAGGTCCGGCTGTGGCAGAGCCGTGCTGCCCTGGAACAAGAGAGCACAGGGCAGCTGTCAGGGGCGGCAGGTCCAGCTGGGCAGGCCGTGCGCCCTGGAACAAGGCCGTCAGACACGAGGGCCGCTGTCAGGGGCGGCAGGTCCGGCTCAGGGCCGTGCTGCCCTGGGACGAGAGGGCCGTCGAGAGGAACACAGGGCCGCTGTCAGGGGCGGCAGGTCCGGCTGTGGCAGGGCCGTGCTGCCCTGGAGACAGAGAGGAGACACGAGGGCAGCTGTCAGGGGCGGCAGGTCCGGCTGTGGCAGGGCCGTGCTGCCCTGGAGACAGAGAGGAGCCGTCAGAGAGGAGACACGAGGGCAGCTGTCAGGGGCGGCAGGTCCGGCTGTGGCAGGGCCGTGCTGCCCTGGAGACAGAGAGGAGACACGAGGGCAGCTGTCAGGGGCGGCAGGTCCGGCTGTGGCAGGGCCGTGCTGCCCTGGAGACAGAGAGGAGCCGTCAGAGAGGAGACACGAGGGCCGCTGTCAGGGCCGTGCTGCCCTGGAGACAGAGAGGAGCCGTCAGAGGAGACACGAGGGCAGCTGTCAGGGGCGGCAGGTCCGGCTGTGGCAGGGCCGTGCTGCCCTGGAGACAGAGAGGAGCCGTCAGAGAGGAGACACGAGGGCCGCTGTCAGGGGCGGCAGTGGCAGGGCCGCGCTGCCCTGGAGACAGAGAGGAGACACGAGGGCCGCTGTCAGGGGCGGCAGGTCCGGCTGTGGCAGGGCCGTGCTGCCCTGGAGACAGAGGAGCCGTCAGAGGAGACACGAGGGCCGCCGTCAGGGGCGGCAGTGGCAGGGCCGTGCTGCCCTGGAGACAGAGGAGCCGTCAGAGGAGACGCGAGTGCAGCTGTCAGGGGCGGCAGGTCCGGCTGTGGCAGGGCCGTGCTGCCCTGGAGACAGAGGAGCCATCAGAGGAGACGCGAGTGCAGCTGTCAGGGGCGGCAGGTCCGGCTGTGGCAGAGCCGTGCTGTCCTGGATACAGAGAGGAGCCATCAGAGGAGACACGAGGGCCGCTGTCAGGGGCGGCAGGTCCGGCTGTGGCAGAGCCGTGCTGCCCTGGAGACAGAGAGGGGCCGTCAGAGAGGAGACGCGAGTGCCGATGTCAGGGGCGGCAGTGGCAGGGTCGCGCTGCCCCGGAGACAGAGAGGAGCCATCACAGAGCCGAGAGGAAGAAAGGAAGGCACGCATCACCCCGTCACGCACCGTCAGCTTGTCCCTCCTGACGTGAGCGACTGCGGCGGCGAACAGCAGTGACGTCACGTCGCGCAGCGGCGACTCGCCGACGTCACCCACGCTGCGCCAGCTGGCCACCAGGCCGCGCACCAGTGACGTCACCTCAGTCAGCTGAGCCGGAGACAGCTGGTCGCCAGACGCCGACAGGTTTGTCAGCTGACCTGCAACACACGCCGAGTCGAGCGCCGTGACCCCTCTATCAGAATCAATTGATGTGCATACTCTCGATGTGGATCATGAAATATCGATGATGTAATGGATTATCCGATATGCATCGTCTTGCTGTTAATTTTGTTGCGGATCATACGATTTAGCTTGTCTTGTTGTGGGTCATGTCATTGGTTTCAGCACGCCAAGGGCCATACGATGTGGCTGATCTTGCTGTAGATAATTTGATAAGACTAGTATTGCGACGGTAAAGGCCGACCGTGGATATCTGATAGTCAGCGTTTCTGGCGACAATTAAGATAATTAAACACCGTCGCTATGTTTATCGCGCACAATTAATGTTCCATGACGACTGGGCACACAAATCCATCAGAGAATAGAACAGCAAAGCCCTTTCATCACATTTTACAAGTTCCACTTCAGTCGGTGATACCTTTACTGGAGTAGAAAATGGAATACAAATCAGTCATATTCTCGATCCACAATAATAAGTCATATAGGTATATGTATGATGGCAGCAGGGTTGGAAAAAGGCTTCTGGACTGTCCTCATCCGATAAACTATGGGAAGTTATCCTCTCTTTTCTATGCTCATTTGAATGTCGAATGGTGCAATTATAATGTATTATATGAAGCACATGGATTGCTCTTTGAAAACAACAATAACAGCCTGTGGGCTCTTATCCCAGATATTTATTCCAGTAATGGTGCACTGTATGGTTAATGAAGAAAGCTTGGACTACATTTCACTTTTTTGGATTCTTTTTTGTTCGAAATTGTTACTGAAGTCTCACTGCTCCTAAATTACAAACCACAATTACACACATTACGACCTGGAGGTACAAAGCTAGGTGATCGACGTCACAAACCAAACAAGATTGTAGTCTTCTAATTTGCTGGCCCAAACTATTCTCCTCCCAAAACCTAGATTTCCAGAACATAAAAATAAAACCAAATATGGATGGTAGGCTAAGGAAAATGCTCCGTGGGAAACATGATTCCATGTCACAGTGATTCCATGTATTAATTAATTAGTTAGTACAAATAATACAAATTATAAAACTATATTATATGTATTATATATTTTTTAAATTTATAATATAAATAATATATAATAATAATATATACACACACACACACACACACACATATATATATATATATAAATATATATATATATATAAAATATATAATAACATAGTAACATAGTTATTTTTATAAAAAAAATAATTAATATAAATATTATATAAAAATGAATTATGGTATCCCATGTATTAATTATATGCATTATGTAATTCCATACAACAGCGATTCAAGACTAGCCTTGCCAGCATCTCAGTAGGCGCATTTCCGTGGGGAACTCCACAGCAACGAAATCATAATTATTGCAAAAGGAAAGAATCAATTAAGCTCATACCAAAGCGCGCACGGGATCGGCACTGCTCACACCAAGCACCACTCACCGACGGCAGATCCCACCAGCTGGGGTATCAGCTCGGTGATACCCCACCAAGCACCACTCACCGACGGCAGATCCCACCAGCTGGGGTATCACTCGGGATACCAAACACCACTCACCACGGCAGATCCCACCAGCTGGGGTATCAGCTCGGTGATACCCACAAGCACCACTCACGACGGCAGATCCCGCCAGCTGGGGTTCAGCTGGTCGGCCGGCCGACACGTCACCGCCTGCAGCAGGTCGGCGGCGTGGAACAACACCGACACACAGCCGTCACCGTCTGTGGGGTACAGCACACAGCCGTCACCGTCTGTAGGGTACATCACACAGCCGTCATCGTCTGTAGGGTACAGCACACAGCCGTCACCGTCTGTAGGGTACAGCACACAGCCGTCACCGTCTGTGGGGTACAGCACACAGCCGTCATCGTCTGTAGAGCACAACACACAGCCGTCACCGTCCGTAGGGTACAGCACACAGCCGTCACCGTCTGTAGGGTACATCACACAGCCGTCACCGTCTGTAGGGTACATCACACAGCCGTCATCGTCTGTAGGGTACATCACACAGCCGTCACCGTCTGTAGGGTACAGCACACAGCCGTCACCGTCTGTAGGGTACAGCACACAGCCATCACCGTCTGTAGGGCACAACACACAGCCGTCATCGTCTGTAGGGCACAACACACAGCCGTCATCGTCTGTAGAGCACAACACACAGCCGTCACCGTCTGTAGGGTACAGCACACAGCCGTCACCGTCTGTACGGTACATCACACAGCCGTCACCGTCTGTAGGGTACATCACACAGCCGTCATCGTCTGTAGGGTACATCACACAGCCGTCACCGTCTGTAGGGTACAGCACACAGCCGTCACCGTCTGTGGGGTACAGCACACAGCCGTCACCGTCTGTGGGGTACAGCACACAGCCGTCACCGTCTGTGGGGTACATCACACAGCCGTCACCGTCTGTAGGGCACAACACACAGCCGTCACCGTCTGTAGAGCACAACACAGCCGTCACTGTCTGTAGGACACAACACACAGCCGTCACCGTCTGTAGGGTACAGCACACAGCCGTCACCGTCTGTGGGTACAGCACACAGCCGTCACCGTCTGTAGGGTACAGCACACAGCCATCACCGTCTGTGGGGTACAGCACACAGCCGTCATCGTCTGTAGAGCACAACACACAGCCGTCGCTGTCTGTAGGACACAACACACAGCCGTCACCGTCTGTAGGGTACAGCACACAGCCGTCACCGTCTGTAGGGTACAACACTCAGCCGTCACCGTCTGTAGGGTACAGCACACAGCCGTCACCGTCTGCAGGGTACATCACACAGCCGTCACCGTCTGTACGGTACATCACACAGCCGTCACCGTCTGTAGGGTACATCACACAGCCGTCATCGTCTGTAGGGTACATCACACAGCCGTCACCGTCTGTAGGGTACATCACACAGCCGTCACCGTCTGTACGGTACATCACACAGCCATCACCGTCTGTAGGACACAACACACAGCCGTCACCGTCTGTAGTGTACAGCACACAGTCGTCACCGTCTGTAGGGTACAACACTCAGCCGTCACCGTCTGTAGGGTACAACACAGCCGTCACCGTCTGTAGGGTACAACACTCAGCCGTCACCGTCTGTATAATATAATACAGCGTGACGGCGGTTACCGTCTGCAGCTTTAGTCAGTATGATACCCCATCTGCTTAGATGTCGAAAGCTTTGAAAAAGAAGTCTGTAACAAAACAGCGAAGCAGGCGCATGGACACGACGGTGCGATTCTTGACACGCGCGCCGGAGGGCATCTCACATAACGCGCACCCGAGGGAGGGGCGGATACGGCCCCCTTAGGATCTTGGAAACCACTGAAGCTAAAAACGCAAACTTGCACAAACGTATTACGGCTGCAGTGAACTCGCTTCCGTAAAAATTTCATGACCCTAGGTCAATGCCTTCAGGTTCAGAGGCCGAGATAGGCCGCCACACCGCGCCACCGCACGGACGAAAACCATGTGACCTTGAGCGATCGGTCGACTTTGCACACCCGCAGTTCTCATATTTGTCAACTGATTTGAATTTTTGCATAGGTTGCATTTATCAACTTTTAACGAAACCATAAGATTGCATTACAACACCCCCGTCCGTTTATGATTGGTTATTTGAGTTTAAGGGCGCGCCGTTTATGAGGCATCGTCGAAAAAGAGGATGGGTGGGCGGTTTTTGGCCCTTCCCTCCGGTGCGCGTGCTAAGAGGCGGTGGAGCGAGAACAAGAGCAAGTAAGTGGGTGTTCAGAGGCGGTGCAGCCAGTGCTACAAGCCGACAGTGTACCTGTGTGGGGGCCGGAGAGGTGCAACTGGAGCCAGGCGGCGGCGGCTGTGGCCAGGCCGGGCGACAGCACACCCGTCGGCGACGTGCTGAGTGTCGCCTCCGTCACCACCGTACAGATCCGGCCCAGCAGCGTCGAGTTGACCCAGCGCCCCGGCGACGAGGCGACCCTGAGGCGCGCACCACCGCTCGTCACTCGGGGCAGCGACGAGGTTGGTTACCGTCGTCACTCGAGGCAGCGACGAGGTTGGTTACCGTCGTCACTCGGGGCAGCGACGAGGTTGGTTACCGTCGTCACTCGGGGCAGGCAAGAGGTCAGTTACCGTCGTCACTCGGGGCAGGGAAGAGGTCGGTTACCATCGTCACTCGGGACAGGAACGAGGTCGGTTAACGTTGTTACTTGGGGTTGGGAAGAGGTCGGTTACCGTCGTTACTCGGGGACAGGGAAGAGATCGGTTACAGTAGTTCAAGGTGTTGAAATTGCTTAGTAAGGCGCCAGGATGCAAATACAAAAGATCATCTCTTGACATTTTGTGATAGACAATGCAAATGGATCAACCTTCAGCTGATTCCTTACCTCGAAATAGGTCCACTCTCATTTTAATTACTATATTCCTCAAGATTTGGACGCTATCTCGATTTGAAATCGTATTTACATCCTTGCCTCGACACCTACAATCACGACCCTGGACACTTCGGTCGCTACTCTGGGCAACGGAGAGGCGAGTTACAGTCGTTGCTCGGGGAAGATAGTGTAGTAATGCATGGGTCACCACATATTCAGAAGGCTTGCACAGTTCAGTAGCCATTACGCAAGCACGCCCCACGCAGACTGCGATCGCACTGTACGGCGCTAGTGACGGCGTCACCCACCGGTGGGCCCAGGTGAGGAGGTCCTGCAGCGCGGTGACGGCCCGGTCCGACTGGCCGCCGGCCGCCAGCGCCAGCGACAGTACAGTGTACGCCCGCAGCAGGTCGGTCACCATGGCGTCCCGCTCCTCGTCCGGCCGCTCAGAGCTCAGTCGATCCTCGGCCACCGACTGCCGGGTCATAACACTGTCACCTCAAGCCAGGTCATAACACTCGCCTCAAGCCAGGTCATAATACTGCCACCTCAAGCCAGGTCATAACATTGTCACCTCAAGCCAGGTCATGACACTGTCACCTCAAGCCAGGTTATAACACTGTCACCTCAAGCCGGGTCATAAGACTGTCACCTCGAACCAGATCATAATACTATCACATCAAGCTGGGTCATGATACTGTCACCTCAAGCCCGGTCATAACACTGTCACCTCAAGTCAGGCCATAATACTGTCACTTCAAGCCAGGTCATAATACTGTCACCTTAAGCCGGGTCATAAGACTGTCACCTCAAGCCCGGTCATAACACTGTCACCTCAAGCCAGGTCATAACACTGTCACCTCAAGCCAGGTCATAATACTGTCACCTCAAGCCAGGTCATAATACTGTCACCTCGAACAAGATCATAATACTATCACATCAAGCCAGGTCATAATACTGTCACCTTAAGCCGGGTCATAAGACTGTCACCTCAAGCCAGGTCATAAGACTGTCACCTGGAACCAGATCATAATACTATCACATCAAGCTGGGTCATAATACTGTTACCTCAAGCTGGGTCATAATACTGTCACCTCAAGCCAGGTCATAATACTGTCACCTAAAGCCAGGTCATAACACTGTCACCTAAAGCCAGGTCATAATACTGCCACCTCAAGCCAGGTCACAACACTGCTGGGTCATAATCCTGTCACATCAAGCTGGGTAATAATACTGTCACCTAAAACTCATAACACTGCCGGTGCCATAATCCTGTCACCTCAAGCCGGATTATGGCCTAGCCGGGTCGGGGGGCTTTAGGGCGCATCGACCGTGTTGATCACATAGGCATAGCCAGGTCAGAGTGCGCCACAGCCAGGGTTGGGGAAATGGGATGCTCCTGGATTTTTAGTATCCAGAAAATTACCATGTGCGCCAGAATATAACACCTCCCAGCCCACCGGGACATGATGCCTTCCTTAGTCCACTGGACCATGATACGTTTGCCAGCCCACCAGCACACACCACTGGCCGTCAGTCGGCCGGTACGCACCATCACGCAGCCGGACATCCAGGCGTGCAGCTCGGACAGCGGCCCGGCGTACTTGGCCACCAGGCTGGGCCGGCGCAGACTGGGCGTGAACAGGTGCAGGAGCCAGCGTAGCGCCAGCCGCGGGCCCGGCCGGCAGCCGCGGTGTGGGTCCCGGAACCGGACCCCGGCCGCCGACCGGCGCTGGTTCTGAGGGAGAGCGGGCCAGTTCAGGTCAGTACACGCGGATACCTGAATCTCACCCCGGCCGGCGCAGGTTCTGAGAGAGAGATAGAGATAGAGATAGAGAGATAGATACAGATACAGATACAGATACAGATACAGAGACAGAGACAGAGACAGAGACAGAGACAGAGACAGAGACAGAGACAGAGACAGAGACAGAGACAGAGACAGAGACAGAGACAGAGACAGAGACAGAGACAGAGACAGAGACAGAGACAGAGACAGAGACAGAGACAGAGACAGAGACAGAGACAGAGACAGAGACAGAGACAGAGACAGAGACAGAGACAGAGACAGAGACAGAGACAGAGACAGAGACAGAGACAGAGAGAGAGAGAGAGAGAGAGAGAGAGAGAGAGAGAGAGAGAGAGAGAGAGAGAGAGAGAGAGAGAGAGAGAGAGAGAGAAGAGAGAGAGAGAGAGAGAGAGAGAGAGAGAGAGAGAGAGAGAGAGAGAGAGAGAGAGAGAGAGAGAGAGAGAGACATTGGACAGGGAACCCCTGAATTTTCAGCATACAAGCAAAGGAAAAACGTGGATAACAAAAGTTACATATTACAAAATAATCACATTTGTCCAAATGAGCCAAACGTGATGGTGACCTTATGTCAGTGACCTGACATCAAATGAAATCCAAGATACACGTGTTGTTGGTAAGCACTGCCAAATTGTAGTGATGTAGTTAGCTTTATTTCAATATGTTTTCATGTTTATGAGCTATTGATTCTGAACAAGTAAGACAACTTGTAATAATAGGTCAACTACCTCGGATGACCGTGACAATTATTAATAGTTTTGGTTGCATGGGGTAACTTAGGTCGTGTAATGGAACTCTGATGTTATTTAAACAATGCAAACATGAACGAAACCATAAAACAGGGGTGTCTAAATAGGTTCAAGTCTAAATGTGTCTAAATAGGTCTTTCTGTGCTTTTTTATAACCTAAACTTGGGTCACTGGATTGAGGCCAAGCAAACTGGATGAGGAACTGCTCCTGATGCTTTTGCATGCATACCAAGGTACAAAATGCGGTTAAAAGAGCATAGTATTACAAATCTAAGAACATTAGCACAGAATTGGCCAAAATTGACGGTGACAAAAAGGTCACTGACCTGAACTCAACCAAAGTCCGAGGTACGTATGTTGCAGACACTACACAATTGCACTCAAGTGACAAGTTTCATTTCAATATCTTTTCATTTGTATGAGTTATCAATCACTTACCAGCATATTTCCCATTTGTAAATATGATAGAAGACGCCTACTGACATAAAACCCACGCCATTCACCTTAAATTCTAACGTACTACTGCACAACTTATAATTCAGAAATATGATTATTCGACCTAATTGATGTACCCCAGTACTAGAGAAACTATAGCTGTGAGAAACTGTGTTATCATGATCAGTCTCATCCGCATCACACCTGAAAGAAGGTACTGAATCCAGTGCCACGCACCTATACACCTGTTACTGACAGAATTCCCCACTTATAAACATGATTATCCATATACATGCAAGTCACCTACAAGCATCAATCCCACGCCACGCAGCCACACTACAAAACCTGGCAGTGGAGCAATGTGTCCCGGATAAAAGGCATAGAGCACAAATTTAGCTCAGTCCGAGGGCCACTGCCTGAGGGTTCATCATACATAGGTTGACAATGCGGTGTGGTGCGTGCTGAGCTGTGCCGATGTGGTGGCGCCCAGTACGGTCAACGTGTGCATGGCATAATGGAGCTATCTCAAAAGTAGCTTGTCGGTCTTACAAAAGGCATGAAGCTGACTGGATGAAACTACAATGATTTTGGTCTAAAAGCCGATATTCAGTTTTGGTCCGGGGATTCGTGGCCACGCTGGACTCGAGGCAAATGCCGGCATCCGCTCTTGCTGGGTTCTCGGCCGGGACGGCGGCGACACTCCACCCGGAGACGCCACCGTCCCAGGCAGCACGGCCGGACTCCACCAGGAGACACCGCCGTCCCGGGCAGTACGGCCGGGACCGCGGCGACACTCCACCAGGAGACGCCGCCGTCTCTGGCAGTACGGCCGGGACCGCGGTGGCACTCCACCCGGAGACGCCACCGTCCCGGGTAGTGGACTAGTCCGCGCCGCCTCGACCGCCAAATACGCACTCAAACGGGCGGACATTTCTCACTGAACATTGCTAACCCTGCACATCAGCCCAAATGTACGACTGCCAGCTCTGTGCGCCGCCACCACCAGGTGTGTGGCCGCCCACCCCCGGCATACCTTCTGCGAGGTGACGAAGCTATGCTCCCCGTCGATGGCCGCCTGCAGGGACTCGGTGCAGAGGTCCAGCACGTCGTCGCAGCGGCCCCAGTTGACGAGCGGGTCGAGCAGCGCCGCGCAGCGCTGCGCGGACGCGTCGGACGGCAGCTGGCGCAGCGCCGACACACAGTGCGACGCCAGCGGCGCCATCGGCGTGTGCGGCAGCAGCGAGGCCACGTACAGCAGCGAGTCACCGGCCGGCGAGTCCTGGCACGGCACAGACACCGTCAGCCGGGCAGACACAGGTCAGGGCAGTGGCACATGACCGGGGTACCGCACAGGTACCCTGCCACGGCCACTGTCAGCGTTCCTGCCAGGGCCACTGACGCGGCCAGAGGATCACTGCATGGCCACTGACGCCGCCACAGATGATCACTGCCAGGGTCACGGGAGGCAGCCCATCTGACACCGTCCGCCACCTCCACAGAGGGTTCACCTGCCGGTGGCGACGCGGTGCCGTCTAACACCGTCCGCCACCTCCACAGAGGGTCCACCTGCCGGTGGCGACACGGCGACCGTTCGCCTCACCTTGTGGCACGTGAAGAGCAGCGGCAGGACGCGACTCCAGGCGGACTGCAGCCGCTGCAGCAGCGCCGACTGCTGCGCCAGCTCCGCGAGTCGGCCCGTCCACAGCACGGCCACCACGTCCACCAGACCGGTGACCACCTCCGGCTTGTCCAGCGGCGAGGTGGGCTCCGCCGGCTGCGACTCGGCGGTCGACTCGTCCGAGGCGCTCTCCTGACCTGACGGGCCGAGCCGGTCAGTCGTCACAGCGCGGCGGTGCCGACATAGCGGCGGCCACCACACACAGTGGCGCTACCGACGGAAACGCCCGCCTTGTGATTACCTGACTTTCACCGTAACCTCTTGAAAGACATATTCCATTATCAGGCAAGCAATTGTGGGCAAAACTAGGTACGCCGAGGTGACCCCAGCAAACGCTCATATTAAATTAATAATGGAAGAAAACTGACACTAACCGGCACCGCTCACACACTGACCAACTGACCGGCACCGCTCACACACTGACCAACTGACCGGCACCGCTCACATGACCAACTGAACGGCACCGCTCACACACTGACCAACCGACCGGCACCGCCCACACACTGACCAACACCGCTCACACACTGACCGACTGACCGGCACCGCTCACACACTGACCAACTGACCGGCACCGCTCACACACTGACCGACTGACCGGCACCGCTCACACACTGACCAACTGACCGGCACCGCTCACACACTGACCAACTGACCGGCACCGCTCACACACTGACCAACTGACCGGCACCGCTCACACACTGACCGCCACCGCTCACACACTGACCAACTGACCGGCACCGCTCACACACTGACCAACTGACCGGCACAGCTCACACTGACCAACTGACCAGCACCGCTCACACTGACCAACTGACCGGCGCCGCTCACACACTGACCAACTGACCGGCACCGCTCACACACTGACCAACTGACCGGCACCGCTCACACACTGACCAACTGACCGGCACCGCTCACACACTGACCAACTGACCGGCGCCGCTCACACACTGACCAACTGACCGGCACCGCTCACACACTGACCGACTGACCGGCGCCGCTCACACACTGACCAACTGACCGGCACCGCTCACACACTGACCAACTGATCGGCGCCGCTCACACACTGACCAACTGACCGGAACCGCTCACACACTGACCAATTGACCGGCACCGCTCACACACTGACCGACTGACCGGCGCCGCTCACACACTGACCGACTGACCGGCACCGCTCACACACTGACCAACTGACCGGCACCGCTCACACACTGACCGACTGACCGGCACCGCTCACACACTGACCAACTGACCGGCGCCGCTCACACACTGACCAACTGACCGGCACCGCTCACACACTGACCGACTGACCGGCACCGCTCACACACTGACCGACTGACCGGCACCGCTCACACACTGACCAACTGACCGGCACCGCTCACACACTGACCAACTGACCGGCACCGCTCACACACTGACCAACTGACCGGCGCCGCTCACACACTGACCAACTGACCGGCACCGCTCACACACTGACCAACTGACCGGCACCGCTCACACACTGACCAACTGACCGGCACCGCTCACACACTGACCAACTGACCGGCGCCGCTCACACACTGACCAACTGACCGGCACCGCTCACACACTGACCGACTGACCGGCACCGCTCACACACTGACCGACTGACCGGCACCGCTCACACACTGACCAACTGACCGGCACCGCTCACACACTGACCAACTGACCGGCACCGCTCACACACTGACCAACTGACCGGCGCCGCTCGCACACTGACTGACTGACCGGCACCGCTCACACACTGACCGACTGACCGGCACCGCTCACACACTGACCGACTGACCGGCACCGCTCACACACTGACCAACTGACCGGCACCGCTCACACACTGACCAACTGACCGGCACCGCTCACACACTGACCAACTGACCGGCGCCGCTCACACACCGACCAACTGACCGGCACCGCTCACACACCGACCAACTGACCGGCGCCGCTCACACACTGACCAACTGACCGGCGCCGCTCACACACTGACCAACTGACCGGCACCGCTCACACACTGACCAACTGACCGGCACCGCTCACACACTGACCAACTGACCGGCGCCACTCACACACCGACCAACTGACCGGCACCGCTCACACACCGACCGACTGACCGGCACCGCTCACACACTGACCAAATGACCGGCACCGCTCACACTGACCAACTGACCGGCGCCGCTCACACACTGACCAACTGACCGGCGCCGCTCACACACTGACCATCCCACTGGCACCGTTCACGCCAACAACTCACTGGCATCTGACAGTACTGATCTGTCTTCGACATTGTGTAGTCTCCTCTTGCCGAGCCGATGACCTGCCGAGAGGGACAGCGGTCAGCAGCGAACCACGTGCCAACACAATCCCAGCTACAGTCACGAACACACACACACACACACACCCGTCTAATTCATCCAATCGGCAGCCACTGGAAACAAGGACTTTTCATAAGTGATCGAAGAGTAATGGCACGTGAATTACCAGTGATGCTTTAAGGTAGTATGGCACGCCATAATCACCAGATAAGCTCGTTGGTTAGTGCATGTTCACAAACTGGCTTTGGGTGTGCTTGAACCTATACATCCCGACTATTGTGAGTGGAGCAACATCCACACATTACAAAAGCCATGCATTGATTGATTATTTGGGCTTAAGGGCGCGCGGACTACATGGTCATTTGGCGCCCCAGAAATCGGCATCTAATAGAAGCATGCTTTAATCCGCAAGGAACGAAAATTGACTTCCATCAAGCTTCATAGTATGGGTGTAGTGGCCTGTCACTTTAGAGGTGCTTGAGCCATTCCCACGTTCGGTGGAGCACATTCCTCCGGAACCCCTTCAACAATAACACATTACAATTGGACTCGATAAATGGGCTGGTCCATCAGATGAATTCATTTTTGCAGCCTTGGCATTGCTGGGGTCTACCAAAAATTGTCTTTAAAGTGCAAAACCTGTTCCAATGCCTCAGACTGTACTACCACGCAGAACGCATACCGTAGCTTCACCATACTTGATTTCTGGATTCATGCCACCAAAAGTTTGCAACAATTGTCATCTTTTCACACCTCGACGGCACCGTATATAATGTCGATCTGCTTCGTAGCCACCGTTGACTTGACATATTGCCTCCATACTTTCCACGGCACGAACAAATCGAAAGACCAGATGAGGGATGAGGTGACTACACATTTACTCCCCCTGCACCCGACCATTGCTGTGCATTTCGTTCATTGCACCAGCTTGTGCTGACTACGCTCAAGCAATACCAATCTCCTTGCAGACTAGCCGGATGACGTCCAACAAATCGAGAAACACGCCGATCACTATCTGCAGTGTGTCGCAGTGAGTGCGACGGCACGCTGTCGGTCCGACCAGTCTGGCCACGCTGTGTGCCAGTCACGGCACACAGTGTGGCCGAGGTGCGCCGTCAGCCGCGACCAACGATCGGCCACCGACCACCGACCACCGGCCGCAGTGGCAGCGCCCGCCCAGAGGTGCCACTCTGCTCACGCACCAGAGTTCTCCTTGTCGGCTGTGGAGGGCCGGCTGGCGGCTGCCGTCCGGTCCGGCTGCCGCTTGGCGTGGATGGTGAGCGCCTGGCGGATGGCGATCATCAACCGCGCGGCGTCCTCCAGCGACAGCACCTGCACAGCCGAGAGGTGTCAGAGAGTGTACCCACACACAGCAGACACCGGCGACAGTA
>JAOTOM010000991.1:0-54126 GCA_034440615.1 Ashinkailepas kermadecensis | reverse complement strand
ACTCGACATGGTGCTGAAGCTGATTGCGCCGGAGCACTCCCACAAGGCCTGGAACTGCAATCAGCTCTACAGGAACTTCCTGGAGCAGAAGCAGGTGGAACTGGTCCTCTTCTAGCTACAAGGATCAGCGTTTCGGCTGCTTGTCCCGGGCGGCCGGCGTACTCCTCTTCAACCTGCCGCACATCGAGATGTTCCTCCCCCAGAACCCACACATCAGCAACCGACTCGCCTGCCTGAGTGAGAGAACTGCTGGAGCTTCCCTACCTCAGGGTGGTGTTTGCTGTGTTCGCCGCGGTGGGCGTCCATGTCATCGAGCCCTTTTTACTGCATGACAATCGACAGCCAGTCGACCCACTCGAGTCTCAAGACGTTCTACACCCAGCTCCACTCCGACCTGGGCAAGGTGGCAGACGACAGGTTCTTCGCCCTGGAGAACCCCAGTTCGAGTCTGTCAGTGAGGAGATGTTTGGCGGAGTGGTGGCCAGCTATGGTGAGTCTGTGGTCGGTGCCATCAGGGAGGCGGCCGCTGAGAATATGGATGACGCCGTCGACCTCCCTCAACATCTGCCTGCCGGAGCTGCAGACCGTGCTGGCCCGGCAAAGGAGGGACTACGGCCTGGCAGAGGAATTCCCTGCTGAGTTCCCCGTGTTCGAGCAGGCAGCGAACATTGACGACACCCCGGTGAACAATCTAGCGATGGAGAGGCAGTGCGGAACGGTGGACTACCGGCTGAAGAAGCTGCAGACTCTGCCGGCAGTCAGCCGGTCCATGGTCCTAGCCCGGGCGAAGGAACTGCGGGAGGGGAAAGAGTCTGAGTTCCGATCATACAAGCTGCAGGTGGCGAAAAAACAGGAGGTGGAGCTGGAGTGGTCGGAAAAGACAAGAGAGAAGTTCGCTCAGGGTGCGGGGGAGCGACAGTTGGCCGCCCAGACGAAGGAGAGGAAAAGACTGGACCTGCTGGACCTGCTTAAGGCGGATGGTGGGCCCTTCACAGACGCCGAGCAGGTCCAGACGTACCTCGCCAGACCGGAACTGGAAGAGAAGGCGAAGCAGCAGAGGCTGAAAAAAGAGCTACAGTTCGCCAGAGAGAGCTCAACAACGCTACCCAGGGTGGATCCGCTCTTCCGCATCCAAGTCACCCTGCCAAACAACAGGAGGCGGGACAAGACCTCCAAGGAGTTTGGAGACTCCCTGATAGCCTTCCTGGGCAAGAAGGCCGAGTCCGCGGCCATGGAGTACAGGCTGTTCAAGTCCTCGCTACGGAAGTTCAACCCGGAGAGCGACCGCAGCAACGTCAACAACTGAGTGCTGACCCTGCCGTTTGCTGCCGTTTGCCGTTTGCGTTTGCTGTGAAATGTTTTGTTGTTTGCTGTTTTGCTGTTCAGTCCTCCCTCCAGAAATTCAACCTGCCGACCGCAGAAACGTTAACAAAAGAGTGCTGAACCTGTTGTTTGCTGTGAAATTTTTGTTGCTTGCTGTTTGATGTTTTGCTGTTCAAGTTCTCCCTCCGGACATTCGACACGGAGAGCGACCGCAGAAACGTCAAAAACTGAGTGCTGAACCTGTTGTTTGCTGTGAAATGTTTTGTTGCTTCCTGTTTGATGTTTTGCTGTTCAAGTTCTCCCTCTGGACATTCAACCCGGAGAGCGACCGTAGAAACGTCAACAACTGAGTGCTGAACCTGTTGTTTGCTGTGAAATGACGACGGCGGAAGCTGCTCAAATACAAGGGTTGAATTTTTTATTAGAAAGTAGTTATGTAGGTGTGAAATTCATCGACATTTACTAATGCATGGTTACCGTTACAAGCGCCTTTGTATTTAAACAGCGGTTCCATATCACGGGCTATATCACGGGCGTCATTCGTGAAGCTACAGGTCCTATTTTCATTTAGCCAGGGTTCAGGTTAATCACGTTCTAGGTCACTTAACGAGGCGTTTCAAGCTAAGCCCGAAATAAGGCTAAACACGAAAAGTTATTGAACGTTTGAGATCATTTAACAATCGAAACACAACATACATATATTGAAAGGCACTTCAGTTGTTTAAATTATTCATCACAAATAGAAGCTTTCTCAGTTGGAATTTTTATGCAGACTTCACCCTTACCTGAATGACCGGTGGCCGCAGCGCTATTGAGCGTCATATGTACGACCCGCACAGGCCTCGATAGGCTAATACACTCTATTTATCCTTTTGTCAAAATCAGTGAGTACCCAGCACCTACATGCAAGATCCCGCACAACGTACTGGAGCATCACCAGCCGCCGCGCTACCGATAGAGGCGATTTTGAGCCGCCGGGCGGTGGGCCGGCCGCCCTTATGGCGCCGTGCCTGCGCCCCGCGCCGAGCGGCGCCGGACACGAAAAAGTAATTTGGCCCTAGTAGGGTTTTTTTTGGAAGATCGAAACAGAATATATATTGGAAAAATGCTTAAAATTGTCTGAAATATATATCCCCGATGGACACATGCGAATTCCAAAATTGCCAAATTATCCTCCCCCTACCTTCACCCATACATACATACCAGAAAGGATATAATCATCCTTCTTGAAGTGCTTGCTGCATACCTTCATGTGCCTTGATGCTTTCTTGCCCATTTTTAGCATGTTGTGCCACTTTTTCGAGAGTAATTTATCTCTCGGGAAGCGATGGAAGCTGACTTCAGGTTCCCTCCTGTGTAATGATTTGCATTGTGGAACACAACAATACGTATTGGACTTGCTCACCTTATCCACTTGATCCATTATGTTCACAACTTTGCAAGAACCCTCACACTCTCAAACTTCAATGACCCGAAATAGTATGCGTAACCTCAGTGCTAGCCATTTCCATGTATTGCCCCTCTGACTTGTTTGCATTTTCTGGTAGCGCGCCAGATTTGTCACACTTTTATCTGCCCAATAGTAGTTGAACGTGTCTGCCGATAGGCGGCAACCCTTTCGCTTTGAACGGTCAATAGGGGAGACCAGATTCCAGGGCGGTCCGGCTAGTTTCTGTATGCGCATCACCCGACGAATTCTTACACCACTTTCCTCAAAGAGAGCACGAATTCGGACACAGAACGGCGAAGCTGTCATATTTCTGCCACTGCGGAAGAGTGCCAACGTATGTCGCGAGAACACCGCGTCGTAGGTGGGGTGGGTGGGGAACTGGCGTAATCTCTGCATGCATACCGTAGGCCAAGCATTTCACGTCTCAACGCAGGGGAGGCTCGTTCGACTCTACGAGTAGGCTAGCAATCGGCGTGGTTCTAAACGCCCCCTGGTGATCGTCCGCAGCGCCGCATGCTGTACCGTATCGAGGAAGTAAGCTTATTGCTCTTGCAGGCACCATCATATACAATACAGCAAGCATCCAACAGATCCAACTTAGATTCGTTAGTGTTATTTGGGTTTTAGGGCGCCTCGATCAAGGATTGTGATCATTTAGCGCCCATAACGTTTATTTAGCAAGCCAAAGTCCTATCGTGTTACTGAGATGAGTATATGGAATGAAATCCTATCGCTCTTAGGTACCTGAATATATTGCCAGAATGAATGATTTCCGAGTCGTCTGCTAGAATGTCGCGAAATGTTAAATGCCCGATCCTATTTCCGAAAAACAACCTTCGCTCCCTTGAAAAATGCTTGCACGAGAAGAGCACGTGTCGCACCGTAAGGGCTTCCAGACAACGAGGGCACTTGGGCCTCTCTTCCCCGCAGAGGAGGTATTGGTATTGGTGAGTAGCGTGTGTGTGGCCAGTTCGCAATCTACACAGGGTCACCTCGTCACTCCTAGATCTGAGATAGCATGATGACCAGTCTCCAAGTTGCAGTTTTATTGAATGTAGCTTATTGTTCAACTGTGCGTTCCAACTCCCCTGCCACTTAGCATTCATATGCGATGTGATTCCAGAGATGTGATCCCTGGCGGGAAGTGGGAGAACGCGTGTTGGGGGTCTCTGAGCTGCCCATTTCGCTGCGGAATCGGCTTGCTCATTTCCGCAAATTCCGACATGGCTCGGGACCCAGCACAAACAGACACTTTTCCCGTCTCGTTCCAGAGCAGTGAGACGTGTTCGAATGTCAACCAGTAGAGGGTCGGTAGGGTAAAATGCGGTAAGTGCCAAAAGGCTGCTAAGGGAGTCAGATAGTATGACATATGAAACATCTTGTGACACGTCGATGAAAGAAAGCGCTTTAATTATTGCGATCAGCTCGCAAGTATACACTGAAGCATACATAGGCAGGGTAAAAAATCGAGCAGACGTACCACACACGAAAGAACATCCCGCTCCAGTGCTGTTCTTGGACCCATCAGTAAATATTTGTGTATATCCCTGATATGTATCTAAGTGCTCCAACGTTTGCATGCGGAAGAGCTCCGATGTTACATCATCCTTACGCATCGCTGTGAGCGATAGGTCAACCACAGGGGGAGACCAGATTCCAGGGCGGTACAGCTGGTTTCTGAATACGCATCACACGACGGACTCGTACACCACTCTCCTCGAAGAGAGCACGCATTCTGACACAGAACGGTAAAGCTGTCAGATTTCTTCTACTGCGAAAGAGTGCCAAGGTATGTCGCGAGAACACTGCATCGTAGGTCGGGTGGGTGGGGAACTGCCGTAATCTGCATGCATACCGTAGGCCGAGCATTTCACGTCTCAGCGCCAGAGGAGGCTCGTTCGACTCTGCGAGCAGGCTAGCTACCGGCGTGGTTCTAAATGCCCCGGTGGCGATCCGTAAAGCCGCATGCTGCACCGCATCGAGAGTACGCTTATTGCTTTTGGAAGCACCATCATACACATAGCATGCATAGTCCAACTTAGATCGGATGAGTGACCGATAAAGCATCATTAATGTCTTTCGGTCAGAACCATAGGAGGTTCGTGATACACACTTCAACAGGTTCAATGACTTAAAACATTTATCTCTCAATGTTTTAAAATGTTGTTTGTAAGTTAACCGGCTATCGAACTGCACCCCAAGGAACTTCGCGATTGGTTGAAGAGGGATAGACGTGCCGTACAACTCAGTGTTTAGGGTTTGAGAGCACCGCCTGCGGCAAAAGTGTGTTGCAACCGTTTTGTTTGTGGAAAAGCGGAGACCGTTATTTATACACCATCTTTGGAGGTGGTTTACCGCGAGCTGCAAACGTCTTGTTAGCGATGGTGTGTTGGAGCCTGATGACCATATCGCGAAGTCATCGACAAATAGAGAACGTCCGATGCTTTGCGGCAGTACATCTCCAATATCATTTATGACTATAGCGAACAGGGCAACACTTAAAACACTGCCCTGCGGAACTCCATTGACTTGGCGGAATCGATCGGAAAGCTCGTGTCCCACTCGGACGCGGAAGAAGCGCTCTTTCAGAAATTGTTTGATAAAAATTCCCAAGTTCCCGCGGATTCCACATTTCTTAGCCTTTAACAAGATTCCATGTCGCCAAGTAGAGTCATAGGCTGCTTCTATATCAAAGAAAATAGCACCAAAATGTTGTCTGCGTTTAAAAGCAACGCGAATGGCGGTGTCAAGTGTTAAGAGATGATCAGTTGTGCAGCGATGCTTCCTAAATCCACACTGTGCGTTGGTAAAGAAATCCTGCTCTTCTAGAAACCAGGTGAGCCGAACGTTCACCATTTTTTCTAGAAGCTTACAGAGACACGAGGTCAAAGCAATCGGTCGGTAGTGCAATGGGTCTAAACCGCTCTTTCCTGGTTTGAGTATAGGGACCACTATGGCTTCCCGCCAAGAATCCGGAAAGTAGCCTCCCTCCCATATTGTGTTGAGTGTAGCCAAAAGTGTTTCAAGGACTCGCACAGGCAGGTGTTTAAGCATATCATTGTGTATTCCGTCAGGTCCCTCTGCAACACTCTTTAGGCTTTTGATCGCCGAATGCAACTCATAAATACTGAAAGGTTCGTTATAACATAGATGGTCAGGTGTGGAGAAGTCAATTGGCTTTGCTTCCAATTTGACTTTATCGCGAAGAAATTGTTGGCAGTGGTTTCCATCTCCACTGCGGGCTGCTAGGGCTTGGCCCATTTTCACAGCGACCTCAGCGGGGTGGGTCACGTCAACACCAGCTATGTGTAGTACGGGGAGACGGGCCGCGTTATATTGGCCAGCAATACGCTTTATTCGCGACCATACTTGGGTCGTTGGGGTAAATCGGTTAATGGTAGATACGTATTCTCTCCACGACTTCCTTTTTGCTGCCCGTATAGTACGGCGCGCTAAGGCTCGTGCCTTTTGAAAAGCAATTAAGTGTACCTGGTTGCTATTGTTGTTGAATTTCTTAAAAGCTCGCTTACGTGCTCGTATGGCGTCACAGCATTCTCTTGACCACCACGGAACTGGAGTGCGACGTGGGGCACCAGAAGTTCGTGGAATGGAAGAGTTGGCCGAGTACAGTAGCATAGAAGTAAGTTGTTCCACCGAAGGTGCACCTGCATCAGCGTTGTTTGATAGGCAGGACTCCATATTGTGCTCAAATTCCCCCAGTCCGCTTTTCTCAGATTCCACCGTTGAGGCCTGCAGCCAAGCATCACGCTGTCATTGTAGTGTATAAAAATTGGAAAATGGTCGCTACCAAGTGCGTCATCAGAAACCGACCAGGTCATATAGTGCGCCAGAGAAGGGCTTGCAAGACTGAGGTCGATCGCGGAGGTAGAACCAGATGGAAGCGTGAAGTGGGTGGCTGCACCAGTGTTTAAAAGGCAGAGGGCTTCGTCCAGAATAAAACTCTCCACAGCTCGGCCGCGAGAATTTATGGATCCGCATCCCCATGCGACGTGGTGAGCATTGAAGTCGCCGAGGAGCAAGACAGGCTGGACCAGTTGGGACATCAGGCGTCTGAGCTCAACAGACGGTAGCAGCTGCCCAGGAGGAAGATAGATGGAGCATATTGTAATCGTGTGCCGGCGGAAGCAGACAGTTGCAGCAACTGCTTGGAGAGAGGTGTCCAAAGCTACATCCTGGTAAGGAGTATTATGGTGGACAGCTAAGAGCACACCTCCATGCGCAATGGTCTCTGATGCCCTGTTTTTTGTAATAACCGAATAATTTTTAAGATGGAGAGAGGAGTGTATTGGTAACTTTGTCTCTTGGAGACATACGACCATCGGACAGTGCTGGTTTAAAACTATCTCGAGGTCGGCCATGTTTGTGCGAACCCCTCTGCAGTTCCATTGTAAAATCACAGGCATCAGAATGCTAGAAGAGTGACTAAGAGAACTAAGAGACTAACCACTCTAGAACTAAGAGTGGTTATGACACATACAAATACAACAATTAAAGCGCTGGCTCCGTCCTTCTCCCGAGAGGGGGAACCGCTGGCAAGCCGGGAGTTTCAGCCCGACCCGGCCCTAAGGACTGAGTCCTCGGGCGGGAGCTTGGTGACCCATCCCCTGGTGGAGAGCCTGATAGTGGTAGACCTCGCTTCTGGGGCCCCAGACGGGGCGGGGGTGGGGAGGGCCCATCTCACTGACAAATGGAGTCGGTCCCTCCACTCGCCGTCGTGGCGATGGGGTGGCCGGCCTCCAAGGAGGAGCCTTCTCAGCTCCTTTGTGACTCTTCTCCCGGGCCCTTTCCATTTGAACAAGCCGCGCTCGCTTTGCCTCGCGGGCGCGTCTCTCGGTTTCTTGGTAGTGAAGGTTGATATCCGGGATTTTGACTGGTCGTCCAGACGGAGATGTAGGTGCGGAAGTGGAAGCCGAGGGTGTGGGGGAGGCCTGGATAACGGGAAGGGAAGAAGGTTCAGGTAGGGAGGAAGTGGAGAGGAGGGATTTGGTGATGGTGCTGGGGGTGTGGGAGGCGAGGGGACGTTGGAGGTCGGACGGGACATGGGAGATGGGGATTTCGGGGTAGGTGATGAGGTAAGTGGGGAGGACCTCTGAATGGGTTGAAAGGACCGAGGAGGCCTCTTGGAACGTTGGACCAGAGTCCACTCCCCACCCTCGAGGGATGATCTGGAAGGGGCCTCAGATGGGCGAGTGGGGCATCCACTCGTGGAGGGTGCGACCTCGGTCGCCTCATTGTCATGTCGGGTTGGCTGCCCTTGAGGCGACGACAGGGGCACCCCAAAAGATCGCAGCAGGGTCATCAGCTGAGCTATGAGCTCAGATGCCATGTCGGGCTGTGTGTGTTCAGGGCCTGCCATGGATTTCCTGAGAGTCTGTTGTGCGGTTGTAGAGATCGATTGTGCCTTTGCTGCGTACGACACCCTTGGGTGAGCTGCCTCGTACAACTCACGAGCCTCCCTAAATGTGATTTTCCTGGAAAATTTAATCGCAACTATCTCTTTCTCCTTCAGAAAAATAGGACAAGCACGGTCATAAGCAGTGTGGGGTTTTTGGTTTGGGCCACAATTGGAACAGTTTGGGCTCTCTGCTTCGCATTTATCTCGGACATGCTCCGTTGAACCACATCTTCCACATATTTCACGATTTCTGCAATGCTGAGAAGTGTGTCCAAAACGAGAACACCGGAAACATCGCATAGGGTTAGGGACAAATACACGGACCTTTACACGGACGTATCCAACGTTGATGAACTCTGGGAGATCCGTCGTTCGAAATGTTAGTATGAAGTTATCTGTTCGTTGAGTTTCTTGCCCTTTCCTAATCGTCATCCTTCGCGCCTCTACCACTCCCCATTCTGCCAAGCCATCCACAACGTCAGCTTCCGACACATCTCTGAGGTCATAGCAGTTGATGACGCCCTTAGAGTAATTTTTCGTATTGTGTGGAAGAACTCGAATATTTACGGTGACTGTTCGCCTGCTACTTTCATTTCGTACAGTGTATATTAATTCTGTTGCTTCCATCGCCTTCCTTGCGTCATCTGTACTTTTAAATTCCACCTCCAGGCCACCGTCTCTAAGTTTTTGGCACCTCAGTACCACCCCCATCCTGTCGCACGCCTCTTTTCTTTGAAATGGTGTAAGCGATGACAGACTTCTGCCTTCTTCTACCGACTTGATGATGAGAATGCGGGGCGTGGGAAGACTGGTATGTCGACTGGTCTGTCCCCCACTAGAGGGAACAGGAGAGTTGTTTTTTGTGTTTGTGTTTGCCATAAAGTATGTGTGTGTTTCGGCCCCGCGGACGACCCACCGCAGAGGGCCCTACCGGGGGGACGCCTGGGTCCCGCGAACGGGAGGACGCCAGCCGTCCACGGAGCTATACGGGGCGGGCGGCGCCTTCGCCCAGCCGGGAGAGAGACTCACCACCCCGACCGGGATCCAGCGCCGCCCACCACTTGACCCCAGCCGGCCGGGCCGGCAGACACTGGGGAGAACCCCAGGCCACCGACCCGAGGCGACCGGCCACTTGGCCCGCGTGAGGCCCCACGGGCCCGCCCGCCCCTCCGGGATATCGGGACCAAAGAGGTGTGTTGGTCCCCCGTCACAACTAGCACCGTGCGACGGGGGACCTCAACCTCCAGGACTCCGTCAACCCCGGGGGGCGGGCAGAGGGGGCGTGGCTACCCCGATAAAACTGAGCTGGAGGGTAGGACCGGGGAAGTTGTCCTACCTGCTCATGATAGGGAGAGTTGGTGTTGCAGGGCCAGAGGAAGGACATGGATGTTGAGATGAGATGGGCATTGGAATGGGAGCGTATGGATGGAAGGACGGGTGAGGCACTCCTAGTCTGGCCCCTCGCCGGCTCACCGATGGACTGGGAATCCGGGTCCTTAGGGCACTCAATCCCCCCACCACGAAAAGGTGAGTGCCTCGTCGGGGGGTCTAAGTTGGCACCACGAAAAGGTGGTGCCAACTTAGATCGGATGAGTGTATAGCATCCTTAATGTCTTTCGGTCAGATCCGTAGGAGGTCCATGATATACATTTCAACAAGTTTAGTGACTTAAAACATTTTTATTTCAGTTGGTTGGTAATTTGGGTTTAGAGGCGCATCGACTGCGTTGGTCATACAGCGCCCATAACGATATTAGATGAGCAGCTTGAGAGGATTGGTTCCGATAGTAACGGTACCACACGAGCCTTCACAATAAAAGCACATCATTTCATGTGTCACGTGAGACAACTTCTAGTATTGCATGTCAGTGGGGGGTATAAATTGCTCTGAAGTCGACATCAGAGATAAAGCGAAAAAGTTGTCCTGAAGTTACCATGGGCGATTTGTCACCCAGGAGATCGCGGAGTGACATCGACTGCGTTCCTCCAAAAATACGTCTTCGATCATTTGCAAGCATGGGGCATGCAATAAGAACGTGGCGCACCGACAGCGGTGCATGACATCGAGGACAGCTAGGCCTGTCCTCCCCACAAAGCAGATGGTGGTGTGTTGGGTGGGTGTGCCCCAGCCGAAGGCGGCAGAGTACAACCTCGTCTCGCCTCGTCCTACGGTAGGACGAGGGCCACTCTCCAAGACATGGCTTGATTGCTCGTAATTTGTTGTCCTGCAACGTATCCCAGTTTAACTGCCATTTTTTTAAAACAAAGGTCCCGACAGAGCGGTAATATTCTCTCGCTGGGAGCGGCATAGATCGTAGGTATGGGGCTTGGGCTGCTCGCTTCGCAGCAGCATCTGCTGCCTCGTTCCCCACGATGCCGACATGGCTCGGGATCCAACAGAAGACAGCAGCCTTTCCGGCTTTAGCCAGCAGTCTAAGACGTCGTAAAACATCTTGTACAATGGGGTCAGATGGGTTGAACTGTCTTAGCGCCCAGAGACTGCTGAGGGAATCGGTAAAAATGACATGCGAGGCCTCCCGCCCCACTTCGATAAAACTGAGGGCCTTCGTGATGGCAACCAGCTCGGATGTGTAGACCATCGCATGTGGTGGTAGGGAAAAAGATCTGGACAGAGACCCCGAAACAAATGCACTGCCCACACCAGCGTCAGTCTTAGATCCGTCTGTATATATCGGGACGTATCCCTCGAATGAGGCTATATGTTCTAGGGCACGTGACAGACGGTCTTGTGGTGTAGCATCCGCCTTCTTTACCGAAGATAGCGATATGTCTATTATCGGAGCAGTCACTTGCCATGGCGGCGTCTGCGTAAAATTGGACTGCGTGATTCCCTTCAGTCGAATTCCACTGTCCTCACAGATCCTACGTATCCTAACGCAAAAGGGGGTGGAATGCATAGTACGTCCTCGATAGAATGATGAGATTAGGCGACGAGAGAAAACGTGCGCATATGTAGGATGGTCGGGGAATTGACGCAGTTATTTCAGTGTTTTAAAATGTGGTTTGTACGTCAGACGAGTGTCGAACTGCACTCCGAGGAACCTCGCGGTTTGTTGAACAGGAATAGGCGTCCCATACAACTCGGTGTTTAGTGCTTGAGAGCACCGCTTGCGGCAGAAATGCACTGCAACCGTTTTGTCGGTGGAAAAGTGAAATCCGTTTTTCATGCCCCATCTTTGGAGATGGATTACCGCGAGCTGTAGCTGTCTTGTTAGCGATGGTGTGCTGGAGCCAGATGACCATATCGCGAAGTCATCGACAAATAGCGAACGTCCGATGCTTTGCGGCAGTGCATCCCCAATATCATGTGACTATAGCGAACACGGCAACACTTAAAACACTGCTCTGTGGAACTCCATTCATCTGATGGAATCGCTTAGAAAGCTCGTGTCCTACTCGGACGCGGAAGAAGCGGTCTTTCAGAAATTGCTGAATAAAAATTCCTAAGTTCCCACGGATTCCACATTGCTTAACCTTCAACGAGATTCAATGTCGCCTACGGAATCATAGGCTGCTTCTATATCAAAGAAAATAGCTCCCACATGTTGTCTGCGCTTAAAGGAGAGTCGAATCGCAGTGTCCAGTGTTAAGAGATGGTCAGTTGTACAGCGATGCTTCCTAAATCCACACTGTGCATTGGTAAAAAAAGCCAGTTCTTCCAGAAACCAGGTGAGTCGTAAGTTCACCATTTTTTTTATATGAGTTTGCATACACACGAGGTCCGGGCAATCGGCCGATAGTGCAGCGGGTCTAAACCGCAACGACTGTCTGCAAAAACATGTTGCAGACGAACACAGCTGTGAGCGCGCCCTGTTGCTTGACTGCAGGACGCGCTGGAACAGCCTCTTGGTCATGCTAGAGCGATTCTTGGAACTGAAAACAGCGGTCCAGAAGGCGTTGATCGATATACAGGCAAAAAGTGGCTCGGCGGTTGCTATGCTCAGTAATGATGAACTCAACAGCGTGCGGGACCTGGTAAGTGCACTTAACGTATTGAAGGTCGGAACTGAAATGCTTTGCAGACGAGATGCAAACCGTTCCGGGATTGCAATCCCTAGTTCAGAGCGAAGCGTGCTGTTGCCAACTGCCTCAGATACATGAAGATCTTATTGCAGAAAGTCCACAATGAAGATGTGACCAAGAACAGTCGACTACCGCCGAACAATGTGTCGGAACTGCAAAATGCCGAAAAGGTGATCTTGCAGTCCCTGCAGGAGCAAGTGTTTCCAAAGGAAATGAGAGTGGTGAGGCGCTCTAAGAACGCGCCTGACGACACCAGAGGAACCACACAGAAGGGAGCCAGAGCACGCAAGGAGCAAACCAGAAGCAATTGTCTGGATAGCCTAGATCCATATGTCGACGAAGATAGGATGTTGCGTGTCGGCGGACGCATACGGAGGGCTGGCGTGCCACTAGGAGTAGCTCACCTAGCGATATTACCAAAAGGGGGACACATCACTGAACTAATCGTGAATCACTACCACTGTAAAACGGAACACTCAGGAAGAGAAGCCACCCTCAGTGAAATTAGGCAGTCAGGTTACTGGGTGATTCGAGGAAGAGCCGCAGTGTCAAAATGTATACTGAACTGTGTGAAGTGCAAGAAACTACGAGGAACTGTCCTTGAACAGAAGATGGCGGACTTGCCTGAGGAACGCATACAAGTTTCCGAACCAGAAGCCATACTCAAAGGCGGACGGGGATTCCGCATCGATATGTGACAGAGATACCGCAGATATATAACTGCGAGAGATACCGCAGCCAACAACTGCGAGAGATACCGCCTTTCTGGCGAGAGACAAACAAGATCCCACCAATCTGGGACAGAAGTAAGTGCGCACTGTTATTATATATGCCCTGATTACAGGTGGTCATTGTACATGAGATATTTATGCTTCGGTGCTGAACATTGATGTCGTTGTTTTCTTCATTGCCCTAATGTTTGTTTCGTTCATTTCATCACAGTATTTACGTGACCAGAGGCGACAGGTTGGATGAGCCAATAAATCAGTCAAGTGACGCGGTCTCTATCCCAGTCCCAACCCATGTTTGCCGTTACATGGGCATTACATTACATCATTATGTACATTACATTACATCATATACTTAATCATATATTACCATATATTAAGGTGGGTCAGGGTAGCCCGGAAGAAGTTTGTCAGGGTAAGCCCGGAAGAAGTTGAGTTTGTGGGCAGTCAGGGACGAATCAATGTGGCGAGGAAATACCGGTGTAAAACGGAGCTTCCATGCTCTCTCGGAGGTGTCGAGTAGTCTTACCCCACCTAAAGCCTTTACCTCCGTGAAGGAGGAGGGCTGTCACAAACCATCCCAGACAACAGTCATAATGTCAACTCGCGCCAGACACCAAGGCTCATTGCGAAAAAAAAATGGGATGGCTTGCGACAGCCCTCCTCCTTCACGGAGGTAATGACTTTAGGTGGGGTAAGACTACACGACACCTCCGAGAGAGCATGGAAGCTCCGTTTTACACCGGTATTTCCTCGCCACCTTGATTCGTCCCTGACTGCCCACAAACTCAACTTCTTTCGGGCTTACCCTGACAAATTGCAATTCCAGTACCCATTCCTGAACCCGACAACTCTAAGAAAAGTGGAGAACGGTCAGTGTGAGGGGGTATCGATCTTCCCATGGCTTTCCACCCACTTGCTAGGAGGTGGTGGCTCCATCGGTCATATCAGTCAACGCAGACTGAAACGAGCATGCATGCTGGCAAGCGATAGCATCGCCCTGCAGGCAAGGGCCCTCTACAAATTCTCTGAAGATTTTCACCTGCACTCACTCAAACAAAGTGCAACCAATCTCTCAAGTAATCCAAAAGTACTGGATGCGGCAAGGGGCAAGCTGATAGTTTGCCGACTCCATGAATCCCTGAAAGTGCTGTCTGCATCTCCAGCACACACCTACATCTTGGATGATCACCCTCACATCTCATTCCATGCCGATCTAGTCACACTCCATGAGTTTCCTGGAGGTCCGTTGACCATCACCTACGATATGCTCCTCAACCCTCTCGATATGATTGAAGGGCACTTCCACTTCAGGACCTACATAACTCTGGCCGGCGAATCATCCGTGTTTGCAGGCACCAGCTACAAGGCACAACAGGCAGAGCTGTACACCCAGTTGGATCTGGCAGCAGACCGTTTGGGATCCAAGGCAGCCAAAGTCATGAAGAGTCTGGAACCAATGGCTGTAGGGCTGGTTCTAGCCAACCTGCCTGAAGGATCCAATGACACCAAATTTCTAGAGACCCTCCTGCGTGACCTAGAATCATCAGACAGAGCTATCTCCATGGAAATCCTGGAGGTCCGGAGACTGCTGGAAAGATATATGGACACCACTACTCGGGCGGGCGTTTCGGCACTGATTGACTCGTATGGTCAGGAGAAACTCCACTACTACCCTCAGGTCAGCGATGAAGGAGGGTCCATCAAGATGTACCGGTACGGGTCATCCGCTCGACCCCACGTTTTGAAGGCCGGTCAAGCACTGGCAGGGATCTTCATCAGAGAACTCTCACAATCGTTCTACACCAAGGAAGGCACTCTCCCTAAGTTAGTTAGTTATTTGGGTTTTCGGGCGCTTCGACTACTATGGCCATATTGCGCCCATAACTTATATGATCACGGTGATGCGGTTAGAAGCGATACCAAGCATCAGTATACGGACGACATTTAATTTTGTTGCAAATTTTACACGTTATGGATATCGATGAGGGGTATATATAGTTAAAAACGACACGTCGGATAAGAAATCAATTAGTCGTCCCGATCGGACAATGGGAGAGCTGTTGGAAAGAACAGTTCTAAGAGAAGTCATCTGGTGAGATCCAAAGTAGCGTCTACGTTGGTCAGTATATGAAGGACACGAGATCAGAACGTGGTGAACTGTCAATGGTGATCGACATGTGGCACACTGGGGTCTGTTGCCACCGCACAGCAGGTAACTGCTGTAAATGCTGAGTGTGTGCAGGCGAACGATCCACCTCGCTTGTCCACTTTACGGTACCTTTCTGACCCAGATTTTGTGCCATCCTGCTTGGTGTTGATGTATACAATCCAGTGTGCTTTGAATATCAGCAAGAGAAGTCAAAAATATTACTATTCTGTGTGGGATGATCGTGATGGGATGGCACAGGTTGAAGTCGCGGACAGGCTCATTTCAGTGTTTGATGATTATCTTGATGTGCATGAGGTAGAGGCGAATTTGGCTTCGGTATTTGATACCACCACATATCGATTGATTATTGGGGTTTTAGGGTGCGTCAACCCCAGTGGGTTATATTGCACCCATAACAAACTTGCTTAATTATACATCAGATTGCCACATATGAAGAGCGCACCACCACATATCCATAAGACATGACTTTTCTGTTTGTTTGTTTGTTTGTTATTTGGGTTTAAAGGGCGCATCGACTGCAATGGTCATATAGCGCCCATAACAAGTTTATTGATAAAAACCAGAAGTAAAATCGTGGCAAAACAGTGTCATGCTGAGGTGTAATTCCCCGCATACTGTCTCAGTTAAAACACTTCTTCGCAGTCAACCGTTTAGAGATGTGGTATGGTGCCTGCACAGGGGTTTCGGTCAGGACGGTCGTCTATCCCACACGTCTCGGCTTAGAGGTGGGTACCTCATCACTGGCGACTCAGCGCGGGGACGGGACCTGGGACTCGCTTCGGTCGGTGGCGAAATAGGCATCCGCTTTCGGCTGGTAGGTGGTGTAAGTGGCTGGCCTGTGAATGGGACAGTTGGAGGTGGACCCATTATTCCTCCAGAGGGGCCAAGTGGTGCGCGCGGTACCGACGGTGAACGTTCTCGCACGCCGAGCCTCGCAGCCATGGAACATTTTCGCACTGCGCCTTTCCCACCGATGTTTGATGCCACACTTGTAGATCGTTCTACTCGATTTCGCGCTGTCAGGTCCGGAGCTCCACTTCGCACAGGAATTATCAGTGACGGCAATGAGCTGGTCGATCGTAGAGGTAAAACAGTCGATGGGGGTGGTAAAGTATGGAATTCTGCTAGAGTTGTTTGAGTGGATGCCACCATGATCGGTTCAGTCACCGGAGTTGCGGTAGCGTCAGTTTGGCAGGCGATGGTGCGCTGCTCAGGACGACGTTGTTTTGGGGAACTGAACGAAGTTTCTGTCTGCACAACAGCAGGGCAAGCCGGTAAGACGTAGTCGGCTGCAACTCCAGTTACTGCCGCCGGGATTTCATCTTCTGAGTTTACCTGGATTATTGCCAGACCACATTCCTTTAGCAGGCCAATCAATTGGCGGGCTGTCATCTTATCCAGAGCATCGTTTCCAGGAGGATCACAGCTCCGTGGTGCAGGTGTAGTAGGTGGCATGTCTGTTCGCTTCTGGGATGACTCGGGTTGAAGGGCATGGGTGGAGCTGGCCACCACGGACGCATAAGAGCGAGGTGGAGTGGCCGCATTGGTCATTTCCCGAGCTTCTCGGAATGACACGCCCCTGTCACACTTCAATCTTATGATACTCTGCTCCCGTTTGAAAACCGGGCAGACTCGGTCACGAGCAGAATGATCGCCCTTGCAGTTTGGACAGCATAAGGTTTCCGATGTGCAAACGTCCACAGAATGCTCCAAGGAGGCACATCGCAGACATCTCGGCTTTGATCGACAGTGGCGGCTGGTGTGTCCGTACCGGTGACAGGCGAAGCATCTCATCGGGATTGGTCGATAAACGCGGACCCTGACCCTAACATGCCCGATTCTCACATGGGTGGGCTGTGTTTGGGAGTTAAAGGTAAGTACAATGTTGTCTGTGTCGTGTGAAACACCGTCCCTTTTCGTTTTCAGTCTTCTAGCCTCCGGGACACCGAACGCCGCAAGACCGCGCACAATTTCTTCACATGTCACACCTTGGAGGTCATGGCAAGTGATGACACCTCTGGAGCAGTTTTTAGAGTGGTGAGTTTTCACATTTAGGGGCACCGTCCTTTGTACGCGTCTGCCATCGATGGTGTACGTAAAAGTAAAGAGTGTGGCTTTTAACGCCCGCCTAGCTTCCTCCGGATCCGAAAATTCAGCTTCAATGCCACCATCACCCAATTTGTCGCACCGTACCACTGTACCGAATCGCTCGGTGCCCTCACACCGTTGGAAAGGGCTGAGGTCGGACAGTCTGAGCTCTGAACTAGACAGGATCAAGACAGTTGGGTCGACGAACTCGAGCTCTACTTCGGTTTCACGCTCAGGTGTCTTGGCAGGTCGCGTCGCCCCGACGGGACGAGAAACCCTAGAAGGACAATCCGAGACAGCGTCTAAATCGGGCCTCACAGAGGCGCGGGACTGGGATGTGGAAGACTGGAACGACGAATCGTCCGAGTCGTTAGTTATTGTGGTTTAGGGGCGCATCGACTGCATAGGTCATTTCGCGCCCATAACTTAGTCATTTAAACATAAGAGCGAGTGAACGTCAGTTCGGATAACGAGTTATACGACGATGTCGAATCTGTTCATAATACAACTGGTGAGCAAGTTAATGACCGGTGTAAATCACGCAAAACCCAACTTTCAAGAGGAATTTAAAAAGCTCTCCTGATTGAACACTGACCGACTCATCCCCCAATACTTCCCGAAGCGAGACAGAGGCACGTCCAAAGTGACGCCTCCGCTCGTGGGCAAGCCGGGGACACGATACTAAAATGTGTCGAACTGACATGGGCGCGGCGCATCTCGGGCACCGTGGTGTCTCGTCACCGCTGAGGAGATACCGGTGTGTCGCATAAGTATGTCCCAAACGCAGGCGACACAGGGACACCTCGTGGCCTCTGTTTCGGTGTGATGATGAAGCCCACTCACCAATAAAGGGCTTTACAGTCTTCAACTTGTTGGTTGTTAGAGAGTTCCAGTTTGCTTGCCACTTGCCCGAAATATATCCTTTGATAGATGAGTAGAAGTCCCTGGCAGGTAGCGGGAGGGAACGCGTGCACGGGGCCCGTGCACCTCGCTTCGCCGCAGCATCCGCTGCCTCGTTCCCACAGATTCCCACATGGCTTGGAATCCAACATAGAATAACCGTTTTTCCAGCGCAGGTCAGCAGTGTAAGCCTACGTAAAATATCTTGTGCAAGTGGGTTCGACGGATAAAACGCTTTTATAGTCATGAGACTGCTAAGAGAATCGGTGTAGATTATATGCCGCGTGTCATCACATGTTTTAATGAAACTGAGTGCCTTGTCTAGGGCAACCAACTCAGATGTATATACAGATGCATGAGGCGGAAGCGAAAACGTCCTGACGACTGTGCCCATCACAAACGCACAGCCAACTCCTGACTCGGTCTTGGATCCATCTGTGTAGGTGCCTGTAAAATGAGTGTAAGATGCCATTAACTCTAGTGCCCTTAGTCTGAATTCCTCAGGAACGACCGTGCACTTTTTGAGATATGACAGCGAAATGTCAATATCTGGAGATGCCAGTGTCCAGGGAGGGATTTTCATCGTTCCGACGCGCATCACTCCGCGTAATCTTATGTCACTGTCCTCAAATAGTTTGCGAATCCTGACACAGAAGGGAACAGAGCTCACAGGCCGTCGTCTTCTGAAGAGAGCCAGGACGCTTCGCGAAAACACGGAACGGTACGTTGGGTGACTTGGGAATTGGCGCAGCTTGCAGGCATACCGCATGCCGAGCTGTTCCCGACACATATAAAGAGCTGGCTCGTTGGACTCTACCAATAGACTAGAAATCGGTGTGGTGCGAAAGGCGCCGGTGCAGATACGGAGTGCTGAGTGGTGCACGGTGTCTAGTGCTCGTTTGGTGGTCAGAGCTGCGCCGTCATAGACAAAACATGCGTAGTCTAATTTTGACCGAATCAGGGAGCGATAAAGCTGCAGCAGGGTTGGTCTATCGGCCCCATACGACGTACGCGCAACCACTTTCAGAACGTTCATAGACTTAAAACACCTATCTCTGAGCATCCTAAAGTGATGCCTGTATGTAAGTCGGTTGTCTAAGAAGACACCGAGGAATTTGACATTCGTCTCTGTTGGAATTTCCGAACCATATAGCCTGATTTTCATATCCGGACAGTTTCGACGCCGGCAGAAATGCACAGCGACCGTTTTTGACGTCGAGAAACTGAAGCCATTCACCTTCGTCCAACGCTCCAGCCTAGCGACAGCAAGCTGCAACTGCCGCTGCAATATTGGTGTCGATGTGCTGGATGACCAGATCGTGAAATCGTCTACGAATAGTGAACGGGATATTGACGGCGACAGGCAGGATCCGATGTCGTTGATGATAATGGCAAACAGGGCCACACTCAGCACACTGCCTTGGGGAATCCCGTTGACCTGTTTGTACCATCGTGAGAGTCGCTCGCCAACACGAACCCGAAACCGACGGTTTGCTAGAAAGTTTTGTATAAAAATAGCCATACATCCCCGCAGGCCGTAGTCACGTAACTTCATCAGAATTTCATGTCGCCATGTGGTATCGAAAGCAGCTTCGATGTAAAAAAACACGGCTCCGACATGAATCGTCCGAGTCAGGACGAGGGCGAGGGTATAGTTGTGTGTCAGGAGAATCCATGGAAGTGTATTGGTTTCAACTCCCCGGGCGCCCCACCACGTAGGGGCCCTACTGGGGGGACGCCTGGGTCCCGCGAACGGGAGGACGACAGGCGCCCGAGGAGCTATACGGGGCAGGCGGCGCCTTCGCCCGGCCGGGAGAGAGAGACTCACCACCCCGACCGGGATCCAGCACCGCCCACCCTTTGACCCCAGCCGGCCGGGCCGGCAGACACTGGGAACAATCCCAGGTCCCCGGCCCGAGGCGACCGGCCACTTGACCCGTATGGGGCCCTACGGGCCCGCCCGCCCCTCCGGGATATCGATACCAAAGAGGCGTGTTGGTCCCCCGTCACAACTAGCACCGTGCGACGGGGGACCTCAACCTCCAGGACTCCGTCAACCCCGGGGGCGGGTCGAGGGGGCGCGGCTACCCCGATAAAACTGAGCTGGTGGGCAGGACCGGGGAAGATGTCCTACCTGCTCATGATAGGGAGAGATGGTGTTGCAGGGCCAGGTGAAGGACATGGATGTTGAGATGAGTTGGGCATTGGAATGGGAGCGTATGGATGGAAGGACAAGTGAGGCTGTGGTAACCCGAGAGAGCGCCATTTCTCTAGCCAGCCGAGCAACGAGGCTGACCCCACTGCGGGGTGACATGACTTTTCTTCAAAGTTTTTCAAAATCAGGAGTTCCTCACTGTATGCGAGTTTTTCCAGTGATGATGGCGTATTGCATTTTCCAAAGAAGCACTGTTCAACTACGTGTGAACTCAGATATTGTGCATGTTTAGAAAATCAGTTCATTATGTTCAAGAGTCGCGTAGTGGAGCGTATGCGCTCATACGAAAGCTGGTACACACGTCGTGGTAATGAGAAGAGCCTATGTGTAGCGAACGCTCTGGCGCATTTTCTAGTACCTGCACATAACCTACACCTCGATATACCGGATGTAGTTGAGCTGATAGAAATTGCTTTGCTCTTGTCCCATTCACAATCGGATACAGAGAGAACCGGGAAAGTTTTGAAAGACACCTCTGAAGTACGCTTTGCTGGAAAATATCATGAATTGAAACCAGAGAGTCGGGATCGTTGTGCAAAAGAAGTGTTCATTAAATCTTTTGGTGTTCCAACAAACGAAGCCCCGCTAGATGTGTTTCAGCGGGTTTGGATAAAAGAACACAGAGGGTTTTTGACACAGAAGCCAAAGCGAGCTTCGGGGTACATGAAACGTTTGACAAAATCACTTGTGCACTTTGCAAAGTATTCTGAGTTCGACGAATGCCTTCTGCAAACTAAACGAAGCATGCCCGAGGATGGTCACCCTGAAAGTGACATATCGCCTGAAGCCACACCTACGCATTTTCTGACTAGAAGTGGTGACATTTCCGATTCAGATGCACCCACGTATTCAGACATTGAAATGCTGCCCAATAGTGGTACAATTTTACAGCGACAGAGCAAACAATTGAAGTTGGACAAATACTTTAAAAAGCCTGGAGATACTTCTGTTTATGATACATCTTTTCAAGAATTTCATGAGTCTGTTACATAAGATGTTCCGGATTTCGGGTACGATGCATTGCCTGGAAACTCACAAATCGCACATAGTGCGTCGAGCCCGCAGCATAGCATTGCTGAATGGGTTTTCGACCTTCAAAGCAGATGAAGTTCACATCATTAGTCAATGATTCAACAACAGACAACTGTTCGCTGGATCTGTCAAATAATTACGTGCCCAATGATTCTTCTTATGGAGCCTATTTCGACTCTTCCTGCATCAGTGATAGTAATGCGACGTAGTTGAAAGACAGTTCGTCTATGCTCGACATCCAAGACCAAATTACTAGTGAAGCTGTTTGTATGCCAAGTACACAACCAGCAACTGGTAAATTCGTGCGAGCCACGCCAAATCCTAGGCCAGTGTTAAATCGCCTCAACGATTGCTATCTGATCTCTACTTTACAGGCGTTGCCGCTGCTCGAAATTGAATTATCCAAACCACGGACGATATAGTCCGTATGCTTGCGGAATTTTATGATGGCGAAGGGAATTACGATCCTGCACCACTGAAATCGTTTCTTGGCAAACGGCATAATGTGTTCCGTGACGAGCAACAGCAAGATGCCTCCGAGGCGTTGGAACTGTTGTTAAAAACGTTATTAGCGTCTGGATGTAATCTTAGAAATATGTGTATTGCATTCAGCGAAGGAACGGTTTGTGAGTCATGCACATTGTCTACGGAAATTTCTTTCCACGCAATGTCATAATTGAGGTGAAATTTTGCCAGAGCTACAGGATAGCTTGCTTCTCCCCTGGCTCCCCCTAATCTGCAGTCCCTTTCTACACATTACATTACCCATATCATAAACTTGTGATAATTTCCCATTTGCAATTGTGCGATGCGGATGCAAGTTTGCCACCATTAACTGCAAATTGTTCACAATGACTTATGTGGATAGAAATTGTATTACCCACCTGGTGAATAGGTATATAGCATGGCTTGTTGAACTTATATTTCCTGGCAATGTTCAGAAAATATGTACTGTTTGTGTCAAGCTTAAATGCCACTTACCTACCTCAGGTTCATTTGGCAATTAGTTGCTGGCTGTCACCACTTTTTGGACACATAACATAACCTAAGTCTTACAAAAAAGTGAGTATTTTAGGTGCACTGTAAGCTATGCATGAACTCAAATATCATATTGACTGAATGTGGGACAAATGCCACCCTAGTGAATGGGATATTTCTTTATTTTTTGTCTAGGGCATACCACATTGTGTATTTTGTTCCTACAATGCAGAAACTCACTAATTCTAGTCTCCTTCATTTTATAGCTCTTGGAATTTTTTTACCCTATTTAAGTTGTATAGAATGATACAAATATAAGTTGTATTTATTTGTGGAGGAATAAGCTGCAAAAGTGGTCCCAGTTTTGAGTCATTTCCATTCTTGCCCCAGCCCGATATTGTTAAGCCTGTGTGCAAGGCTCCTCTACCATGTCATACATCCTCAAAAGTTTTAGGAACATGGAAGTTTTTAATCCATCCAATGCCCATTAGCAAAGGCATAACATTAAATTCCTAAAAACAATTTACGACATGTCACTCTCCCCTTCCACTCCCACATCCAGTCATGGCTGAGCCCATGCCTGCCTGCAATCAGACTGGCTGGCATGGGGTCAAAAACACCTTCACTTCCAGTACAGCAGGCATTATCCAGCCTATTTCGTAATTTTGGCCAACCGCTGCCCCCCCCCCCCCTAAACAGTTGGAGGCACTTGGGTGTTAATCAGAAATAATATTTGCCATTCATTTACCCACATGTGCTGCTGCATAACACAACAGTTGGCATGTTCACGTATGCCCCTAATTATGGCTTGCTGAAGGTGTTGCTAAGACTGACTGTCATCGAGCAGTTGGGCCAATTCATCAGGACACATCGTGTGGTTCATTACAAGCCAAAATTACATATTCACATCATTGTCACAGGTTGTTGGCTACCATATATATATATATATATATCTTGCTGTTTAGTAGGTGCATACAGCTTCTTACTTACCAAGTAATGCTTGTTTTCATGTCAACTTGACTTGGCATGGCAATTGACTTGTTTTGTCTGCATCATTAGCAGAAATTTTATGGAGAATTCAAGACTGCCGGCGGCCAACAGCAACGAACCACAGCATGGCTAGAGGTGCGTGCTAAAGCAGAGGAGCTTCGGCTCTGCAAGACGAGTGTGTCAATGCAACAGTTTAAGAAAAACTGTGTCAACAACACCATCCAAAGGACCAGAGGTGAGATCACTGCATTGCTATAAACATTGCCATCATGTTGTGGCTCATCAAGGCCTCTGATGGGCAAGCTTATACAGTGTGGTTAAATGCTGTGAAACTGACTTTAGTTATATTTCTTCCCTTAAAGCCATCAGCGTACAGTGTGTATGACATGTGTAAGGCAATGTGAAAATTGTGATGTTTCTCTCAAGCGCTCAATGCAGCATTCCCCTTGCGTACCAACATTATGGCATGTCGATTCATATGACGTGTGCTGTTTACCATCATCAGCATTCCCATCTTTGTCAATTCTTGTTGCACTCATGCTCATATCGTAATGCCAATTTTGGGGTTATGTATGAGGTGCATTGCACTAAATTTGATAGACTTCCAATGTTTCACACTTGTTATTGTTTTTGTTGTTTGTTTAGTGCTTTTAGGGGGCGATATCGTAGACGTAGCGCCTACTGGCGCATGCCTTTCCGAGAAGGGTGCCGCGTCAAACCAATCTGAGGCCATGACCCACACTCGCCAGAGACGCGGCCAGGAGATGGGCACATGGGGCACGCATCCCTGCCTTTATGCCCTCTGTTCAACAACAATAGGCCCATCGTCTTTCGTCTCAGAGAGCGCATCAGGCAGTGACCGTGCCCCCCCCTTATGGAAGCTCTGGCTGCGCCACTGCCACTCACCCCAGTGTTGGCCACGCAACTGCCTCCGCTACTCCACCATGGTCAATGTCCACGCATAAGGGCTGATTCCGGTTAGGAGGCGGCAATGAGGCATGCCAACCCCTCCCCTACCCCCACCCATGACTACGATTTTAAACAAAGGCTGAGCGCAAATTATGAAAAACGCATCCCCGCCCCGCCTGAGACTGGCTGCCGGGTTCTCCCCTGTCCACGCCCAATTCACATATTGTGGTATATGCTGGCAGCGTATCATGTGGCTGTTTAATTTGCAGACAAGCTCAGTAAGCTAAATCGGACGGGACAGGGTTGCACCTCGGCTGACATCCTGAACGAACTGGATGAAACTGTTCTGGATGTCATTGGTAAGTTAAGTACGATAACGGTACTTACACAGATAACATCCTGGAATATTGTACAAGGTATGGTCGAAATGAGCATGTTATCTGAGTGCGCTCTTACGCGAACATTGATGTTCGCTGAGCTGATAATAACGTGGCGTTAACTGATGTAGATGGGTCATTATGTGGATGTTTGTGTGGGTGTGAATGTGACTGGCAGTATCCTGCATGCGAGTGGCGTTGGTCGTGGTCGTGTTCATTGGTGTCCTTTTGTCGTCATGGGTGGGGGTGAGGAGTTCGAAACGAGACGGCCATTGTCAGGATGAAAAAGTAGTATAGCGCGAGCCACGCAGCAAGGATTGCTGATATATAGGTTTATGTATGTTTATTTATATTATATTATATAATATATATATATATATATATATATATATATATATGTATATATATATATATATATATATATATATATATATATATATATATATATGACAGGGTCTGAGATCAGGGTATCATTTCACTCACACGTGTGTAAAAAATATCTGGAGACGTCAATTTTCACGCGATCTTGTAAAACTTGGTCTCAAACCGTTGAAAATTGTTTGGGCTATCTTTTGCCACTCCAAAAAAGTGCATACATGCACTTCAAATCTGCATATTTTGACATCAAAGACGAAAAAATGGCCGAAAATCGCTATTTCCAGAGTTTAAAAAAAAAACTGATTGTCCAACTTCAAACAGCCGTGTCAGCAATACTAGAAACCCAACGGAGCTCATACGAAGCTAATTTTCTTCCACATTCAATTTACTTACAAAACATATCGGGGTTAATTGTCTCCAACAAGCCGTTCATGGGCTGTGGTGGATGTTAAACAAACTGACCAGAGTAAAAAATATGTCGTAATCGTCCAATCCAGACCCGAGTTTTCACAAATCAAGGCGCGTGGAGAACATAACCGAGATCCATTTGACAAAAGTGGACCAGGAATCTATTCAGCGAGGCTTTGGGAATAACATAGTATAATGGAGAAGTCGCTGCGTAATATTGAAAGCACAAGCGATGCTTTTGTACATACATGCAGTTGACGGTCGAAGTTTGTAAGAAAAATCACGGCTCTGTTAAAAATAGCTACGTTTTCCGCATGCGCATCAAATCGGCTAAAAAAAAAACAAATAGCGATGGAGCCACATGTCTTAGGAACATCGCTATTTTGTTTTTCTAATCAATTTGATGGCTCCCGGGAAAACGTAGCTATTTTTAACAAGGCATAGTTGCACCGCGCACTGGCTGCGCTCGGCCCCCGGGCTCGCCTGGCCGGCGTGCCGGTCGCGCTCAAGGTCACTGGCTGTGTTTGGATAAACAGCTGACTGCCGGCACTGTTGTGGCGCATCCGGGGCGCTCAAGCATGGTGTCACGATTATAGACGCCGAGGAGGACGTGGTGAAAGGAGAGAGCGTGTTTAAGTGATCCCAGATACCAGGTGCTCATATTGGTGCGCCATTGCGAGGTAATGTTTAACTCCATGGTGTCAGTAAATATTTTGAGCTTGAAACCACACATCTATCAAAATAAAAGGTCTGGGATCGCAGGGGCGGATCCCCACCCCCTCGAGAAAGGTGGCGCCCCTGTGCCCGAAGTACGCCCCACCCAGCCTTCGAGGGGAGTGCACTCCGACGTCCAACCATTTGGTGATTTTGCCAAAATTTCGCGATTTTGTAAGAAAATATAGGTATTTTGGCGCCCCCCGGACCATGGCGCCCCTAAAAAGTGGCTCCCCAGTTCCGGTCAGCCGCTGCTCCGACCTGAGGTCACTGCCCTGCCAGCGGCCTCCCCAGCTCCGGTCATCCGCTCCGCCTGAGGTCACTGCCCTGCCAGCCGCCTCCCCAGCTCCGGGCCGCTGCTCCGACCTGAGGTCACTGCCCTGCCAGCCGCCTCCCCAGCTCCGGTCAGCCGCTGCTCCGACCTGAGGTCACTGCCCTGCCAGCCGCCTCCCCAGCTCCGGTCAGCCGCTGCTCCGACCTGAGGTCACTGCACTGCCAGCCGCCTCCCCAGCTCCAGGCCGCCGAACCTCGCCGCTGTGTACTGGGTACATCGAGATGCCGAAGAAAGGCAGTCAGAAAAGGAAGGCAGTAGGCGAACAATTCTGCCGCCGTAAGGAGGGATATTTTGAAATGTCGGAGGCCGAAAAAGGTGAGTACCACGCAAAGGCACAAAGAAAGCACCGGGGCAAGTCAACAACGCCATCCAAGCCTGCTTCAAGTGAATCAAGTTCAAGCTCTACATCAACAACATCGACGTCCCGTGGTCACCCACCGTTGCTCGATGAGGCCATGACTCCAAACACCCTGAAAAGACATGTGCGGATGACAAACCGTAAGCGTCGCTCACATGAGAAGCGTAGCACCGCAACTCGGAGGAACATCGCAGAACGATGGAGCAAGGAGGAGACAGAACGTGACAAAGACATGGACTCTAACGCGGACGTGGGGAAATCTGCTTCCCCAAACTGCCATCTCACGGAGGGAGAAGCATGTGGAGGTGCAAGGCGAGACTAGTGGGTCTCCTCCCCAACCAGCCTCTGGTCCATCTCGATCTCTTCTTCCGATGCCTGCCAGTCTTCCCAGACACTGTCATCCAAGCGAGCCATGTGCCAAGACTATCTGGGCGCAACCTGTGGTACCAAGCGAAGAAGATCAGGTCGCTGGTGGCTGGCCTCCAAAGAGAAGAGCAAGTAGAACTGCTGAAGTACTGGCTGGAGCTTCTCTACGAAGATCCTCTCATTTCGGCTTTGTTCGCCTCGCACAAGGTCGCCTTCCCACCAGTTAGTACACTGGCCGAAAAAATTCAATATAGACCCTTTTTTTTGTTTCCTTTATGTTTTTTTTTTTTTTTTTTTTTTTTATTTTTTTTTTTTTTTTTTTTTTTTTATATTTTTTTGTTATTTATAAAAAAAAATTTTTTTTTTTTTTTTTTTTTTGATTTTTTTTTTTTTTAAAAAAAAATTATTTTATGGTCTTCCCTTTGTAAAAAAGTGGTGTTTCTCTTTCCAGCGTACACCCGAAACAAGTCAGAACACTAGGAATCGCTGAGACGCTAAAGAACTCATTCCTCCGCCGCCACAACGCCAGTTCCAACGCGCCTTCTCTGGGAACACAGTTCGCGATAGCGGTGGCACGACAGGCTGGACTCTCCGTCGAAGAGCAAGGAGACGTGGAATTGCTGGCCACGGCAGTTGGCAGCTCACGAAAATTTGCTAAGACTGTGCTACTGGCTGTCAGTAGCGAAACTGAGAATGATCTCCTCCACCGAACTGTTCGATCAGACGCACTGAAGGTGACAGAATGGCCCAGCATTCTGGAGGAGTTCGTACGCGAGGAGGTCAACAGCAGGCCGGTGAACGGCGAGTTTGTATCCGTGGGACACGGCCAGAGGCTACCGAAGCTGCTGCTGCTAAAGTCGAGGAAGCAGATTATTATTGACTTCAAAGACAAACAAGAGCGTGAAAATGTTCCGTGCGAATTCGCTTCCTCAACCCTTCTGCAAGTGTTCCCCGCCAACGCCGTAACGCCAAATCACAGGGACATCGAACGTAGCGCGTGCCCCACACACACGAACATGCGCCGACTGTTGGCTTCTTTGCGCAAGGCTGGTGTCGGCCATGATGTATCCAGGTCCTGCCGTGGTATGGTACAACTGGCTATGTGCCCAAACGAAGCAACAGTCTACAGCATCAGCGATCCGACGACATGGAGACAAGAGTGCGCCATGGGAGTGTCATGTCTGCCCCACGCCAGACCTGCACGTCTCCACCGGTGACGCTGTACGCATGATAACGTTCTCGCTGTGGCGGCAAAAATGGTGCCAGGTGAAGAAAAAACAAGTGTTCGGGCTCTTCCCAGAGACAAAGACTGTATCAGAGGCCATCAAACAGTTCTGTGAGTTCCTAAAGACGGGCAAGAAACACATCTACACCACTCACCATCAGTGGGCGTTTCATCGAAAGATGAGGGATACTCTGGGACCGTATGATTTGATAACTGTGGAGGATTACCAGCAGAATCTGTTGGTGGAACATCGCGAGTCCCCGACCAGCAGTCACTACGCTTCGAACCAGGTAACCGTAGCACTGTATCCTATTGGAGTCGAATTCAAGAAACAGGATGGTAGCCCGGGAAAAGGTGCCGTGTGCTTCTTGTCAAATGACAAGAAGCATGATCACCAGCAGGTGTGCCAGTTTGAGGAAATGGCCTTCAGGATTCTACGGACAGAACATGGACTAGCCATTGACAACTGGCTGCGGCTCAGTGACGAATGTGCTGCACAGTTCCGATCCGGTTATACAAATGCTGACCTAATCGTGGCAAGAAAAACCCTGAAGCTGAAACGTATCCAGTTCTCGTACTATGAAGCCAATGAGGGGAAAAATATTAGTGATACAATTGGATCGATCATAAAGTGTGCGTTTCTACGCGGTCAGCTTAAATCGGGCGATCACGGCGTACACTCAGCCCGGGAGGTAGTCGATGTCGTGAGAACTGAGCTGAATGACTACACGAGAAAATTCGATTTCTTCGTTGTCAGAGGCCCCACCCCTGGAACGCCTCCAAGCCAACAAGCGGAAGAAGCACAGCTTCAGGGGAATCATGAAGAAGCACATCATCAAGCTGACAGCCAACAACGACCTGCTGCTGCATGACCTGTCCTGCATGGGATGTAAGGTGGCAGAGTTGTGCTTGGCATGCCGGGAACAGAAGGCGGACATCGTGGTGACTGGCGAGCAGGACGTAGCAGAAGAAGTAACAGGGGTGGCGACGACACAAGAAATAGCAGAGGATGAGGAGAATGCGGCTGCAACGGACGACAGTGACTGGGATGAATCAGATGACGACTGAGTGGCTACCTGGCGAGGAGAGCGCGCGTGGTGCGGCTGGATATCGTTCAGGTGTATGCAGCTCAGCAGGCGGCGCGATCCGCCGCCGCCGAGTTACCATCGGCAAGAAGTGTCTTGGCGGCTTTGTGACAATACACGTAAGTCGTTATAATCGGCCTTATTCTATTACCCTCTGGTGAAAAATGAAGCTAAGGGAATCGAAGTAGTTGAAAACGATTGCCGAATTCAAAATCAGCGCCCCGAATTACTTAGAAAATGTCACTGGGTCACAAAAGGTCATGCAAGGCCATTCGAGTCAGTGACCTAGGTTGACCTAGAAAAGGTCATTTCCTCGTTGGAACCCTCGGACACTTCGTTTAATCCCAGCTGACTTCTAACGGGCGTTTGCAGTCGAAAGCAATACTTTTTTTTCCTGACATTACAGCTTCAGAAGGATTCGGAAAATGCGTCAAAGTCAGTGACCTGATATGACCTGAAGTTGACCTGGAGGTCAAAGCATGTGCAAAGGACCGAAGGTAAGTTACTCCAAGTCTCATCACCCTAACCCGGTTACTTTTCCCCATATCGCAAACAAACTGTCAGCGGTTATGGTGGCAACCGATTCCACGTGTCCGACACCGGTTATCTTCAATTTGTGGACAAACGAGTGATTTCTTACTATTTCTGATTTCAGATTCGGATTCCCCATAAAAATCTGCTTCAGATAGGTAGGTTTTTTAATCAAAATCCGTCTATCAATTTTCGGCCCCAAATGTTAGTGAAATGATACCCTGATCTCCGACTCTGTCATATATTGGTTTCATCACACTCGTGCATGCCTCCAAGGCACAAGGAACAGTCCAACATGTATGCTGCCAAACCCACAGCGTGTCGGCGTTTCTCCACAGGCCGCGATGCTGAACAAGAGATGACAAGCGTGCCGGGTGGCCGAGCTTTTCACAACTGTCGGATGTCTGTCGGACGACGAGGTGGACGGGTATGGCACGGCCGTGCCAGCCGCAGAAATGGACATTGTGTTCAACAATGGCCCAGTGCCAGCACGCATCGCCTCGCCGCCGATCTATTCTGCTTTCCAGGAGATCTGCCAGACCGCCGACAGCTGCAACAGGCCACCAGCGGTAGCCGAAAGCAGCGGCCGGGAGGCTGTAGCAGCAGCAGCAACGTCAACACCGGTGTCTGCACGCACGAGGCCTAGTCACCCGGCACCAAGACCGCGACGTGGTCAATCCGGTGAAGGCATCGACCGACGAGCTGTAGCGGCCCGGTATCGGGTACTGCTAGCAATGCCGGACGAGGAGAGTAAGGACGAGGAGCGCCTCAGGGTGCGCAACATAATGACTGGGCGGATTCTTGAGCGCATGGCTGCCGACCCTAGCCTGGGGCCAAACGATATAGGTCAGCTCACCGCGCTCATGTAGGCACTTGTAGTGAGCACTGGTATGAGCACATTTCATAATCATGAATCCCAGATATAACGTTTATTGGTGGACATGCCCCAACTGTTAGCGTCAACGTTGCAATGTCCCTGATTGTATTCATATATTGATTTCATGATTATATTCATGTCCCTCATGAGCTGGGCATTGGAATGGGAGCGTATGGATGGAAGGACGAGTGAGGCACTCTTAGTCTCACCCCTCGCCGGTAAGATGGTCGCCGGGTCATTGGGGCACGCAATCCCCCCCACCACGGAAAGGTGGTGCCTCGTCGGGGGGACCTTTATGTTTTATTATAATATTATATTAGGCAGGATTATACCATTATATACATATATATATATATATATATATATATATATATATATATATATATATATATATATATATATATATATGTATGTATATATGCACGCATCGGGACAGTTATATATTGCAATTGGTCCTTGCAGAAATAGTATTTGATGCATGAGTTTTGCATCATTGGAACTATAAATTTAGACACGATCTTCACCATTGTATTTGGCTGAGTTATAAATACACAGACGCATATGTATGAAACTTTTTATCATGTCGTAAAACTACCTTCAATTGCCTAATGGAATGACACATTCATTTTGTTTCGACGGATGCGTTTCATGCATATAATATTTTCGAAACCAACCCTGCATACATTCAATTTTATCAAGCTTTCACGTCGAAGCGCGACGTGACGCCGCGCATTCCCGCTCCCCTAGTTAGTTAGTTATTTGGGCTTTAGGGCGCTTCGCCCCCTTGGACCAGGTACGGGCCCAAGTGGTCGGGGAGAGAAGAGGTGGTAGCCGCTAGCCTGCAAGAAAGGGGCAACATCTCATGTCTGGAGATCTCTCACCAAGTCATGGGTGTCCGAGCCCGAAAACTTCCAGATTGGATACGGAACATGACAGACAAGCATTCGAAGCGTATCAAACCATGGGGTCCGGACCCTCGGCCCACTCAGGATCTCCAGCCATGACCCCCTCCCTTTGAACCACCGGTACTGCCACCTGGTCCCGCTCCTTCGCGTACTGCCGCTTTGGAGTTCCCCGACCTTGGTACACTCCTGGAGCTGTGCCGGAATAAGAAATATTATATGTCACCTAGTCCACTGATGTGTCTAGTGGAATTGCGCTGCACTCTTTATAGCATACCTATATCTGTTTCTAAATAAGAGCTCCATGCCTGTACATAACACTTGAAGTGGGGTCGCACATTGGCTTAGTACAGTTTTTCATCGTGACCAGCCAATGCTAATAATACCTGATACACTTCCTGTACTTTGTTTTCCACCGATGACTAGATATACATTCATTGCCACCAATGTATTAGATGCCTTTGTAATTACATTGCTAATTCAAAGAACATTGTTGGATACCACCAGGCTGACACATTCTGAATGCTGACAGTAAGGCTAAGCATGTAAGCATGGATCATCACCTTAATGTTTGCTAAAATAGTTTGAACGATATTATTTTGCACCATATTCAATTTGACATCCAGCCATTATCTCACCATTCACCAGCATATGCAACTGCAGGGCAACATGATAGCTCTCTAGTAAACTGTTAGTAAACTGTGTTGCTTGTTCATGTTCTAGAAGACTGTTCTCCCGCCGGGAAATACAAGTAGTTCTTTAATCTCGCTGCTACCGCCATTGACGAAAATGGCCCCGAACGACAACCGGCTCTCGTTGCCACCATGACTTCGAAAGACGCATATGACAACATCTCGAGGAAATCGGACAGATTCCGGAGAACGGTGTAGAAATGAACGAGGAGCTAGCCAACGTTGCCTTTTATTTTGGTGATGATTATAAGTTTCTGTTATCTGTATGTGGGCTGCAAGCTGTGAACATCCCGTACGGATGCATTTACTGCGAGGCTGTAGACACCGAATATTGTAAATTAGAGGCCAGCAAGACCAGCGCGGAACTGAAGGTCGGTAAGTGCGGAGTCATCACAGCGAATCAGTCAGCTTCTGGCATTTGGCATACAAATAAAATATAAATGTACATTTATCTAGAACTGGGACATTCCTGATGCAGTTTATTATGCCACAGTAAGAGTGTATCTGTAACAGAAGTGGCTGTATCATTCTTACCTGTTCGCAATTTGCATAACCCTTTTCTCGACATTTTGCAATCTATTTTGTTTCCAATGTTTGCTGAGCCATTTATGGAAAACCATTGTAACAAATGTTACATTAGTTCTTTTTCTGCTTGTTATTTATTTGACGAACTTAAAAGTAATTGCATCACAGTAACTGTAGTATCGTGCGCTAAGAACCCCGTGCGTGTGCACTGCCACCTATTTGCACAGTTGGGCACCAGTCATTGTATTGTCACCTGTAGGTGGCGGCAACGCGAGAGCTGACGTGTAATTTGCCAATCAGCTGAGCTTAAGGGGTGCGGCACTGGGCTAGGGTGGCGCCGGCCGCACCCAGTGTCGGGCGAGCAGCGACAGTCGGGCGTTGCCCGGGGTCGCACTAAGCAGAGTTTTTATCACGTTATAGAAGACTAAGTGAAGATGCCAATACAGGAGTGGTATTGAGATCGTGTTGGTGTGACCGGACACTACAGTAACATTATCTATAACCAAAGCAGTTCAATTTGATCTTCTTATCTGTGCATTGTGGAGTGCTTTATGTGTGATACTGTTTAATTCATTAGTTTGTATACATACAACATTAGTTGACGTTTCAGTGCTTCTGGAAATCCTGAGCCAGCAGCAGAGCACACTGGAGGCAGTTCTGTTCACCAACCTGAGGATAATGTTCTGCTTAAACCTAAGGATGCTGATGCTGGTCTCAGTCCCATTGATTGATTGATTGCTTGGGCTTAGGGGCGCATCAACTGCTACTGGTTATGTAGCGCCCATAACTGGTTTGTTTTCTTCTCACATTACACTAGGCGGCAGGAGTCTATTTTCGGAAGGGATAGATTACGTCGAACTAAGCGGTCGATATATATCGGTATATTTGTCCTGTCTGGATGATCTCCGAATTGTCACCTAAAACGTCACAGTAAGACCATTCGTGGCAATTGGAACCGAAGTGACGTCTTCGTTCTACCGTGAAGTTGGGGCATGAAAACAGTATATGTCGAACTGTCATCGGTGAGCCACATCGGGAACAGCGTGGCTTTGCCTCCCTTCTCAAAAGGTAGCCGTGCGTTGCATACGTGTGCCCTATTCTCAAGCGTGCCAGAATCACCTCTTCTCTCCTACATTTTCCTAGCGATGATGTCCACGGTGCCAGAACTGGTTTGATGGTACTGAGTTTGTTTAAAATTTGGGAATTCCAGCTTTCTTGCCACTTTCCTTGGAGGAAAGCATTTACATTTGCGTAGTAATCTCTGGCTGGGAGGGGCAGAGCTCGAATCCTACGTGACTGCGCGGCACGCTTAGCAGCAGCGTCAGCCAGCTCATTTCCCGTGATGCCGGTATGGCTCGGTATCCAGCAGAGGATAATCCTCTTACCCGCTCTACCCAGTACTGTCAGTCGTGCCAGGATTTCTTGAACGAACTGGTTTGATGGTTGAAAAGACTGAAGGGCCCGAAGGCTACTCAACGAGTCTGTTAAGATAAGATGTAGGGTTTCATCTCCAACCTCAATAAAACATAGTGCCTTAATAATTGCAACCAACTCCGCAGTGTACACAGACGCGTGTGGTGGTAAAGTAAAAGATCTTGTTGCTGTCCGACATACAAATGCGCAACCAGTTCCATGGGCTGTCTTGGATCCGTCAGTGTACGTTCGAGAGTAGCAGAGATAAAATTATAGTAGCTCCAGTGCTTCTGCTCTGAAGAGCTCTGGAACAGTATGTCCTTTCTGGGTTGTAGCCAGGGATAAATCAATATCGGGTGAGGCGAGTTCCCATGGTGGAGTTCGCATGTATTTCATCCTCGACATACCTCTGTGGGATTTCAGCCTCATGAAGTAGCGAGCGAATTCTGACGCAAAATGGTCTCAGTCTTTGACCTCTTTGCCCGTGGAAAATCGACAACAAATGGTGAGAAAAACGGATTTGTAAGTGGGATGTTCTGGAAGCTGCCTTAGCTTTATTGCATACCGGAGGCCCAGCTTCTCGCGTCTGCTTGCCAACGATGGCTCATGGGCCTCTGCTAAAATACTCGCAGCTGGCGACGTCCGAAATGCCCCTATGGCGATCCGCAATGCTGTGTGGTGCACTGTGTCAAGTTTCCGCTTCACTGAGCCACTGGCACAGTCTATGGGTCATTCTTTGGAAACTCGACACCTCGATAACACAGCACCACCTCGGATTCCCATGAAAGTTTGTGTATGGGGTTGTCTAGGCCCGAGAACACGAATATGAGGTTTTTAGGTCCCTAGGTCTAACGGTTATTGCGTCACGATGACGTCATATGCTGACTTTTTTCTGCTCATTGCAAATTTCAATGCGATATAACTCCGAGGTTTATCATTATTTTTCCATTCTGTAAAATGTTTTGTAAAGCAGACGTAGTATGGTATTGCATATTTTTTTTGAATTTATACATCCATGTTTTATTATTTTTTACATTATATATTTTATATATCATTTTTCGAAAAATGTATAAGTGTCGATTTTCGACAAACATCCATATTCTGATTCTCCGTGCAATTATGTATTAGAAACAATCGAAGATAGAATGGGCGCACCCCTGGAACACCGTCAGAAAAAATCGTTATAACATAGCACAGGCCTCTGTCCTGGCTGTTGCAGCAGCGCTATGCACAATGCAACTATGGGCGAGAACCTCGCTGCTGGATGCCATCCAGGGTGGGGGTAGGGTTCAGGTTTGCGGTGGGCTGCGTCGGTCATCTCCAATCAGCAGGTTGGTATCGTTGGCATCGTTCAGTTGGCATCGTTAAGTGGGTGCGAGTGCCTGTGTTTAAAACGCATCACGATTCTTCCATGATGAACGACTGCAAGATGCGACCTCTCGTGTTCACATTTTCGCAGCCCCACATGGTGTGGTGCGAGTTAAAATCTCCTAAAACTAAAAAAGGGGGAGGTAGTTCTAAAATTAGCCGGACGAGCTCACCTCGGGTAAAACCAGTCCCAGGAGGTAGATATATAGAACATATCGTTATAGAAATACTACCTAACTGGATGCGCGTTGCTACTGCTTGGAGGTCTGTCTTTAGCACGACCTCTCTAGCTCCGACACTATTGTGAACAGCCAGCATCACTCCACCGTGCGCAATTGTGTCAGTCAGTAGGTCCTTCCGAAACACTGCGTACTCCTTCGTCCCAGCTGCCCATCACCAACAAAGGGTGACATCAAGAAGCAATTGAAGCTACTTCAGCAGGAGCTCAGCAAGTCTCAGGCTGCATTGGTTGTGGCAAGGGGCACTGCTGCAAGGGAGATGGAGGACATGCTCAAAGTTCTCACAAAAAGTCGAACAACCGCCCGTCACCGGTCGAACTGCTCCATCGTGCCCTTTTGCTGCTGATCGGCGCCGCCCCACCCGTGTCAAGCCAGGCGCCGGTGCGACCGGAGACCGGGCTGTTAGTCGATTAACTGAACTCGGCTCTCGACCGGCCGGCCTAGTGGTACTAATCTAGTTATTAGTTATTTATTGGAGTTTAGGGGCGCATCGACTGCGTCCGTCATTCAGCGCCCATAACATCGTCAGTGAAACAGTGAAATGCAGGCAACATCGTCAGGCAAACAGTCAAATGGAAGTCACATCATCAAACAGTGAAAGCAAGCGGAAATCAGTCAGAATGACACGTCATGGGGTGAAATGCATTGTGAAATACGAAGCATCTAGGATCTCCCTGGGTAAACAACATCAAACCGCACTTGCGAGATAAACTCGAACAACCGTCCAGTATGAATCACGCGTGACCCATCACCAAGAAAACCCGCCATCGTCAGCGCGGAAGCCTCTCGTCCAAAGAATCGTCGTCGCTGCGCTGAGAATAGGGGGAACACCAGGAGAACGTGCCTCACCGTCGGTGGACCATCACAGCGAGCATACATCGGCCTGTCCTCGTTTCGCAGCAGGTAGCCGTGGGTAGCATATGTGTGGCCCATTCGCATCCTGGCGAGCACCACCTCCTCCTTCCGGGAAGCTCTAGATGATGATTCCCAACACCCAAGAGTTGGCTTGATGGTTCTTAATTTGTTTCCGCCGGTCGAGTCCCAAAATTGTTGCCACTTGTCCTGGAGGAATGTATTTATTATCCGGCTGAAGTGTGTCGCGGGAAGAGGAAGCGAATGGGTACACTGTCTCCGCGCAGCACGTTTTTCTGCTTGGTCAGCCAGCTCATTCCCCCGTATTCCAACATGGCTTGGTATCCAGCAGAGGGTTACATTTTTCCCGGCTCGCTTAAGCATAGTTATACGCAATAACACATCCTGCACGGCAGGGTCATGCGGATAAAACTGTTTCAGCGCTAGAAGGCTACTCAGAGGTTCCGAGAGTATTACGTGATCGACGTCTTTCCCTATTTCGATGAAACACATGGCCTTCGTGATGGCCAGAAGCTCAGCCGTGTAAACGGTTGCGTGAGGAGGCAGGGTGAACGATCGGATCGTGGCACCACTCACAAAGGCACACCCCACGCCATCATCAGTCTTCGAACCGTCGGTGTAGGTGAGAGTGCATGAGTGATAGGCGTGAACGTGTTCAAGAGCCTTCATCCGAAACATTTCTGGGTAATTTCATCCTTACGTGTGTCCGACAGTGTCGTGTCTACCGACGGCTGAATCAGGTCCCATGGGGGAACGGGCAGTGGCTCAATCCTTCTAATGCTGCGCATTTGGATACCGCTCCCCTCTGCCAGCTCCCGCGACTTCACGCAGAAAGGATGTAGTACGTTGCCACGTCCGCCACAGAACAGCGCAAGCGTATGGTGGACAAACACGGCCTGATATGCTGGATTTAGAGGAAATTTTCTCACCCTGCACGCATACCACAGTCCAAGTTTATCTCGTCTTAGGGCGAGCGGAGCTTCATCAGCATATGCGAGAAGGCTTGCGGTCGGAGAAGTGCGGAATGCCCCTGTGGCAATACGCAAGGCGGCATGGTGGACAGCGTCGAGCTTGCGTTTGTTGGAATCACTGGCACAGCCGTAAATAAAACAGCCATAGTCGAGTTTTGAACGGATGAGCGAGCGACATAGAAGTAAAAGCGTAGACCTATCTGCTCCGTAGGCAGTTCGGGCAACACATTTCATAATGTTCAGGGACTTGGAACACTTCCGCCGCAGCGTTTTTAGGTGGTCCTTGTACGTAAGACGACGATCAAATGTGATGCCCAGGAACTTAGCTGCAGGCTGGAAAGGGATCTGCTCTCCAGAGTTAAATGTTCGGGTCCTAGGTACGGCGGCGACAAAAATGCACTGGAACAGTCTTGTGGGTAGAAAATCGGAAACCGTTCAAGCTACTCCATTTCGTAAGGTGAGAAGTGGCGAGTTGCAGCTGTCTCCATGGAGGATAAACGTGATGCTGAGCACCATATTGCAACGTCATCGACGAAAAGGGACCTCGCGACGCTACATGGAAGACCATCTCAGATATCATTAATCATTAGCGCAAATAAAGCTACAATAAGGACACTTCATTGGGGAACGCCATTCACCTGCGTCAACCGACCCGACATTGCGCTTCCTACACGGACACAGAATGTTCGATCAGTAAGAAAATTCTGAACGAAGTGCCCCATAAAACCACGCACATCACACTTCCAGTTTTAAAAGAATAGCTTGCTTCCATGTCGTATCGTAGGCGCCCTCAATGTCAAAAAAAATATTGCTCCTAGATGTCGCACAACTGGTACGAATCGCAGTGTCCAATGTTAATACATGGTCAAGTGTGGACCGGTTCTTCCTAAAACCAGACTGCGCGTCAGTAAAAAGGTTTTGTTGTTCCAGAAACCACGTGAGGCGAACACTGACCATCTTCTCCATGAGTTTGCACAGGCACGAAGTCAGGGAAATCGGTCGGTAGTGAAGAGGGTCAGAACCAGTCTTGTTGGGCTTCAATATGGGGATGACGGTCGCATCCCGCCAAGATGGCGGGAATCTGCCGCTCGTCCACAGAGTTAAAATATGTCGGAAGTACCTCAAGCGCATGTGTGGGGAGGTGCCGCAGCATCTCGTTATGGATGTTGTCCGGTCCTTCGGACACGGGATGCAGTGCAACAATTTGTGATGTAAGTTCGACCATTGTGAAGCGCTCATTATTGTAAAGTTCCGGGAGGAGTCGACCGGCAGCGCAGAAGATGAACTGCGGTGCTTCAGCAGCAGCTGTGGCTCGGTCCTGGAGAGGACAGAGCTGGTAGGAGGATAATTGGACGGTGGACCGGAGAACGTCGATCTGAAACAGCTGGGTGTGCAGGAGACGGTCACGACAGAGCTATCGGAGGGCGAGCAGCAGGCTGCTCGATATGGCATGACCTATGTCGCCGGCTATATCGGCGCCAAGTACGCAGAGGAATCCGATTCCCGGGCTCTATCTGCACCGACAAGAGACAGTACAGAGGAGGAAGTGCTGGTAGCAGCCGAATGGATCAGGCTGCTGAGTCGTGGTGGATTCCACATTCCGCCCGCTCAGTGGATGGAGTGCCTCGACCAGTTCAAGGTCGTGTTTTGCGCCCTGCATGCTGGAAATGGAGTGGTGTGTCGGACCCCTGAACAGGCGATGGATAAACTTAGTCGGGCTCCTGGGGTTTCCAAGGGTCTGGCTCAGTTGCTGCAGGAGAGGTGACCAAGTGTCAGAACTGAGTCGCCGGCGTTCTACAGCCGACTGCGCACTATCATACGGATACGCCACGTCGCAGCTGTGCGGCGCGCGTTATTTTTTTTCCCAATACGCGGAAGCTACAGGGCGCATTTGATTGGTTGATGGGCCTGCGGCGTGACGTCATTATCTCCGATTGGTCGATGGCTCAATACCGTGACGTCCCAGTACCCAGAGTGCATCATCTGTTAGCTCCATTCGTCGCGTCGGCGGAAATTTGAATTCGTCTCGTTTAGCAACGGATGCGTATGGTCTGAGTTCCCTTGAAGCTGTAACAGACTGAATTGTGAGAGAAGGAGACTTGGAAGAAGCCAGTGTAATTGTTCAAGCAACCCTAACCTGAACCGGCGATCTTTTACTTTTGCACGTGGGTACACCGCGTGAGGTAGACACAGATGATGTAAGGTAGACACAGATGATGATGATATAATGTTTTTTTTCCTGCTGCCAGTGTCCTCACAGATGGCTATGCAGGTGTCCGCTCTCGCTTCAGAGCTCTCCATGACAGATTGCAGGCTGACCTTCTCCGAGCGCCTGAGATATATGCTCCTGCGCTGATCACCTTCATCGATGGGCTCGAAACGGACAACGCCCGCATTTCGAGCCTCCATTCGTTTGGCTCGCGTACAGTGGCAGCTCCCCTCTCCAGAAAGCTCAAAACGTCCGTGAAGATAGGCGTTCAGCCGACCGCTATCGCTCGCCGGAAACCCCCACTTGGTGGCAAGCGACGCTCGTCTACCGGTCGTCCCAGAAAGGACACACACGGTGACGACCACGCGTCCTACGCGGCCCCTCGAAAGGCAGCCAGGCCGGTATGCTCCCAGGTGGTGCCGCCTCCTCGTGCCCCGCACAGTTTGGGCGAATGCGTGACGCGCAATGTACCGGTCGGTCGTACGCACGGTGCATCGCAATGGGTGTAGAGTTGCACAGAGGGTGTCCACCGTCGCTGGTACGACAAAAACACAAAGGTCGTCCCGACGCCAATCGGTTTGCTTTCCGTTTGAAGGGCACCACGTCCCTAACGGTCGGCGGAACCGTCTCCAAACCTGGTTGGTAAACAGATGGGCTCATAGTGGGACAGTGCCTTATAATGATTGCGTTCATGTGAGGCCCAATCTTGGAGTGTCGCAGGCGTGCATTTATTTTCGGTTATGCTCCTGATTCTTCGAAAAAGTATCTTCCTGTGAGCGTGCATGACATCACCCGGTGCGTGCAATTGATTATACTCCGAGTGGACATGCCATAAACTGCGGAATAATTAACATCTCGTCGGGTCTCACTGTTCTGCTCCGTTAATTTGGGGCTGCAATGCACTATATTCTACTTGTTTTGATAATGTATGTTCACGGGGGCGTGTAGTGATCCATGCACTTTATCTGTAGGGGTCAAAATTGTGGGTGAAAGCCGTTATATGCCAGCTTCATCCCTAGTGTGCCAGCTGTCATGTCTAATCAAATGTGCCAGAAAAGTGGTGGGTGCCAACCCACCAATGTCCGCAATTGGTGGGTATCCCACACCCTTGTTTGTAACGATGTTACGTTTATGGCCTTAGGCCCCTATGTAATTTAATTCACCGGTTTTGTCGCGGACATTTATGAAATGCTCCGTTGCTTTTACTGGTGCAAATCACTGAAAAGGGACATGAGCTTGTTTCATTTTCAGATTTACCATTAGTAAGCGTCAGCTTAGGACCGCGGCCCAATACTTGCAGCTGTTTCTATGTCGGTTTTGTTGTAGCATTGTAATCTGCTTATGTTCGTATTGTGTGTGGATTGTAAAGGTTGAAACACAGCAATTTTCCGCTTGCGAGAGATGCGCGCGAGATCCATTCATATAGGTACATGGGACAAAAAAATCCAGCCGAAGTTACTTCGGACAATGTGCCGTTGTTGCAACCCCAGTTCAATGTATTTTGACAGGACTTGTTCTCATTGAGGAAAAGGCCTGTGTTCCAGCCTAAAGAGTGATATATATTTGCGCGTATCGGTGGTGGCAAATTCCTATCATTGCTGCTGCTGTCAAATATAACTGCGATAGTACAGCGTTGTTTGTTAGAAGTAAAAAAAGAAGAACAAAGTGAAAAGTGACTCATCTTTTAGCATGAGATGACCATTCGGTGCTTTGAGCACAGCGTTACACAGCGCATAAAACATGGAATTTGCATATCCCAATTCCAAACGATGCAGTGTCGGAGATGTTGACTGATATGAACCACACACTGCATGTGTTTGAAAAACGCATAACTATCTGACCATCCCCTCTTCCCGTACGCAATCGATGTGAAGTCCCAATTGAAAGACCGCCTGACCACACTTCGACTAAACCTAGCCGATACCCTTGAAGCAGCTCGATCAACCATCCCACGAGGCTTAAATAGGCACAAAAGGTCCGTGCTACCATTCGTCGAAGAAGCATTATCCTTCCTGTTCGGAACCACCACAGATGCTGACTTAGAAGCCGTCCTGAACCGTCTGAACACAGTAGAAATTGGCAACGACCAAATCATACATGTTTTAGGAGAAAGCGTGTCCCTGATGAACCGGACAGACACAGCAGTTCAAACCAATCGAAAAGCAATCAACCTCATCAGCCGCCTAGTAAACAACTTAACTTACAGGGTTTCGAAACTTGAACAGACCGAGATGCAGAATTTCGAAATATACATCAACCTGCACTATCAGATTACGAAAGTAATTGAAAACTTCCGAGCCATACTGCAACAGGCTAGTGTGCAACATTCAGAGTTACAGCTACAACTTAGCCTTCTGGCTCATGGCATCTTATCCCGATCATTTGTCAAACCAGCCCAGCTGCGTGACCTTCTGTCAAACATCAAGAACGCCCCGCCTAGCGCGAAAACTCTCCCTTACCATCCCGACGATATAGAAAAATACTACCAGATGATACATACTTCTTTGATGATAGTGAAAACAAATCCCTACGTGCTGCTGCCCATTCCGGTAGCAACGATTCCTGATCAATTCGAAGTGTTCGAAATCTTCAACACGAACCTCCCATGCCACAACTTGTCAGTGGAAACAAAGTTTGACACAGGCAAAGTAAAATACCTAGCTCTTAGCAGAGACAAGACTAGATACTTGGAAATCGAAGAGGACATTCATATCTACTTGCAACAACAATTAACATCCTGCCACCTTCATAGTGCATAACAATTCACTGCTACCACGTCATCCTGCGTAAAGTCGCTATACTTTCGCGACTCAGTGGAAATCGCAACTCAGTGTAAAACACTTGTCTCACGGAAAAGTACCCCAAGGGCATTGGAAGTGCAACAAAACATTTGGCTAATAATCACTGGAACTCCGATAGAAATTCAGGTAATTTGCGGAAATGACACCTCCGATTTCACGACTACAGAACACGCACGGTTGGTGCACTTGATAAACGGCTGCTCGATATTGTCACCGTATTTCAGAATTCGCACCGTCAAAACCCAGACGTCCAGCTTAGACGTCGACCATGTCGAATCGCTTCAAAGCAGCTAACCCGTCTGGCCGAGCTGACTGAACAAAACCTCCGTGCACAGCTACCCCACCTCGAACCCGACACCGAGTCCGAAGTTCTGTCTAGCTTGTCCGATATAAGCGTGCCCCTCTCACATTTGAAACTCCAGCTAAGAACTGTACACAATCTTAGCTATCATGCTAGACTGGGTCACTCAGCACCGGCAATCCCGGTAGCAATCGTGATTGTCGCAGCTGGCGTCGTCGTCGTGTATTGTGTATCGAAACGTAAACAAAGCGCTGTTCCCGCCACCGATACGCCCGACCTCAATCCCATTCCCAACCAACCCCTAACGCCCGGTGAAGATGTCATCATAATCGGCTCTGGCACGAGGTCAGAGGTCGCCCGAGCCCACACCCAGGCATGATCTGACGGACCGGTCAGCCTGCCGCAGGACGCCGACCGAGCCGCCCGCCACCACACGCTGACTCAACATGAACTTCGAGATCTCGCGAGTTCTCGCAGTCAGATGGAACTGCGATGGCGCCGCCGAATACCTGATCGTGTGGGAAGGCTTCCCGTCGACGGAAGCTACCTGGGAAAGTGCTGACCACGTTCCCGAGGACCTGCTGCTCCGTGTAGCAGTCGCCGGAGAGGCGCTGCCGATCAATCGCTACGGGCCGCAAGGTCGGCCTGGACCGCTGGTGACGAAACCGCTCACCTACCGTCATCACGAGAAGTAGTGTGACACCTGCGGTCACCTGATGGAACGACACACAGGAGGTGCCTGTGGAACGAGGCCTTCTACTGCTACCTCGGTTGACGGAACCGAGGAACCGAATGCAGAACCGGCGCTAATGAGCGCCACCGACCAGGAACCTGTCGCTGAAACCGCCATGAGCGCCACAACTGGAGCCGCCGCTGGCGCTTCCGCCGAGGCCGCTGCTGACGAAGCGCGCGCCGCCCCAGCCACCGCGGAGAGCGCAGCCTATGCTGCCGCCGAGGGAGCGGCCGCGGACACTGCTGGCTCAGGACAGTCTGAGCCGCCTGATGCACCACAGATGGCTGGTGCAGTGCAGCCTGCAGCTGGTGCGCTGCAGACGAGCGCAGCCTCTACCGACGCCGTGAGCGCGGCCGGCGATATTGCTGACGCCGTGGAACCCGAGATGACTGTTGAGCCACAGATGACCGCTGCCGAGGGGCCGACCCCAGGCCGCGACACCGCCGAACCCGTGGAACCCGAGACGAGTGGTGAGCTACAGATGGCCGCTGCCGATGGGACGCAGACGTCGGTCTGCCTCCGGACGTCATCCAGCCATCAACAACCAGGATCACTATGGGATTTTAAATAGTCCGTGTGTTAGCCCGGCGCAGCGGCGCCCGCGAAGAAGAATTTTTAGTGGAGTGGAGGGGGTTGTCGATGTACGAGGCCAGCTGGGAAGAGCTTAATCACCCCCCCTTGGATTTATATAGACGCATGCGGGACGGTAGAACACAGCTACCGTTCGACCGGTACGGACCTCAGGGCCGCCCGGGACCGCGGTACACCAAGCCGGCGACCTACCGGGACCAACCCGGATGGTGAGACACTTGTGACCCCCACCCGGTGATGCCACCGCTGGAGCACAGCTGGGGCACCCCAGAAGAGGAGGAAGTCGTGGTGGCCGCTCCGCCCACCGACGACTCTGCCTCTGAGGCAGACGAAGGCGAGGTGGCAGCTGAACCGGTCCCACGTCAGCCTTCGGCCATGCTCCAGCGCCTTCGGCGACTGCTTCTTCAGAGACGCCAGGCCGGCAACCAAGACGCCTCTCCCGAGGAGACCGAAGACGAGGTGGCGCCGGAGCCAGTCTCCCCGCCTTCCGCCACGACCGCACGCCTCCGCAGAGTACTCCTGCTGAGACGGCAGACCCGAGCTCTGGCCCGGGACAGCGAACGCCCAGACGTCTCTGGATCGAGTACTCCAGAAATGCCTGCGCTCGTGTTCCCCGCGCCCGTGTCTGACACCGACGAGTGAACAATATAAAGGGGACGCGTGCCGCACTGACAGTGCTGGCAGACGTGGGCAGTGGTCGCCCACGTCAAACCGCAGTGTCGGACAGAACATTATTTAGGGGACATATCAAGAAAGTGAGCGCCGCGATAGTCACATAAAATAGTATATTACCTTTGTAGCTAACATGGTTGGTTATTGGTTTTACGACACGTCGACCGTTGAGCCATATAGCGTCGCCAATCTCTCACGCCGATTGGTCGCGGGCGAAGAGTAGCGACAGGTGAGACTCGAACCCACAATCTTTCGATTGTGAGACGAGCATCTTACCCCTAGACCACACGTCCCCTTGTAGCTAACATGGACCAAGGGAAATGGGTACCCTCAATCACCCCTAGACTAACCCGCGTAGAAGGTCTGGTATATAGTTTAGCAGTGTTTCAAAATCGCGAATATTTAACCCATTACCGCCCGGTGAGTCAAAAATGGACGGTGTGTTTGAAGCGGTGTTATAGATAAAACCGGCGAAACTGGTTGGCTGGTTTTATCGCCTAATCTGGGGGAAGGGTTGTCTGGGGATTAATATCCGGGCACGGTGGAGGTGGGCCACCCGGTGTGCATTTGGCAGTGCCTCAAAGTTGGCGAATTTTCTTCACCACGACAGTGCTGCATACATGGCTATTTATTATGAGCATGCATCTATGGCATTAGCAGATGCTGTATGTCAAATGCAATACAAACTAACATATTATATTGCCCTGTGGTGGAATTTCTTCTCGCTTGTTATACGCGGCGCACAGCGAACGCGAAATTTAGATCGACCAATTTTGACTCACTGGGCGCCAGGTCGGCCCGCCGCGGCACGGCGGGCGGAGGCAGGGGGACGCGCCACGCTACGGGGGAATGACCAGTGTGCGTTGTCACGACTTAGTGAGCGGGAGTACTGTATGTCAGTCGGACTGCCCAACTGTGAATTGACGTGTGGTTGGCATCATGCCGAGAGTGCGGTGCCTGACGGTGGAGGAAGCAGTGGAAATGGTGATGAACGACATGGACCCAGCCGACGGTGCCGTCGAGCTGGTGAACATTCCTCCAGACGGAAGTGATGAGGACGAAGGAGATGACGCAGACACTGGTGTCACGGAAGTAAATGACGTTCCCGGTGAAGTTGAGGTGCATTTTCAGCGTTCCGTGACGGTGGATGATGTGCCTCTGGCGCCCTTGAAGAAACGGCGCACGGATAAAACGGCACCAGCGTGGCGCAACATGCAGCCGCAGTACACCGGGTGGCAGGATAAATCTCAAACGCCGCAACAAAACCGCCAGAGGATCGCCGAAGAACTGGATAGCAGCACGGCTGTGGAGATCTTCGAAAAACTGTTCACTCCAGAAGTGTTCCACCTCATACACGTGGAAACGCTTCGGTACGCCAGGGACGTAAAAAACGACCCCCTCTTCACCCTGTCGGACAGCGAGCTGAAAGCGTTCAGTCACATGACCTGTCCCAGCATTGTCTGAAATGTCGGGTTTCAATAAATCCTGCAAGACAAACGCATGCACGCTTGGCACACATCGAGGCACACATATACACCCACGCTGTGTATGTACGCATGTGTGCATGTATGTGTATGTCTGTGTGTACGAAAGCGTGCGTGCGTGCATATATATATATATATATATATATATATCTATATATATATACATACATATATATATATATATACATGTATATGGGCATATAAACATGTGCATACCTGAAAATTCAATTGCATTTTGTATGCAGTATTTATTTATGCAGTATGCAGTATTAATGCACCTAATGGACAGCTGCGGGATCCCTTGTGGATAAACATGATGTATCGCATTATGCATGTAGTCTTCTGCATGTGTAATAAGGTGCAACCATATGAAAATGTAGTAGAACAAGCAACAATAGTTACTATGTAATTACAAATACATTTATTTCGGTACGGCAGCTTCTGCACACACAAAAAATCAGCACGGCATACATTCCACAGATTCGTGCCATTGAGTGGCGAGCCAAGTCACCGGACATGAACCCAATCGAAAACGTTTGGAGCATCATGGTGAGAGAGCTGGAGGAGGAGCTGCGCTTTACTGCTCGGAGTGGAGCAGCGGTCGCGTGAAGATGGGGAACTTCGAATCCGCACTGGATATTTTCGCCGGCTGGCTGCCTCTGTACACAGTCGCATGGAAATGTGTTACCGCCGCTGGGGGACATACCCACTACTGAACGGTTGAATGCGCGGCCGCTTTGTGATGTGAATGCTGTGGGTGCGGAAGAGTCGGCGTCCACGGATATATATATATATATATATATATATATATATATATATATATATATATATATATATATATATATATATATATATACATAAACTGGAAATTTAAGAGCGGGATGGACGACGGAGAATACGTGAGCCCCCGGAAACACCTCCGTGCTTCCACACCCCTTATCGGGGCGGCTGTGTTAACCCGAGGCAGCGCCATTTCCCTAGCCAGCCCAATAACGATGGCCGACTCACTGCGGGGTGGTGAAATGTGTGTAAAACTGTCCTGTGAATACCTCAAAGCACTATCATACCCTTCGAGTTACGTAAAATGGCATAAAATAGTGTTGAAAAATGCAACATAACCTAACCCTAGTCTAACTTCACTTTACAGAAAAAGTTATTGCTTCAAGGTAATTTTTGAATTCTTAGTTTTCTCAGTACAATGTAACATGGTTAATACGATGTAACCACTCATCACAGAGGGCACAACCTTGGATATCTTACACTTGGTTCTTTAAAAACCTTCTTAAGTTGTGTAGAATATTTGACTGCTGCGTGTCACAAACCATTTCATGATCAACTGAGCGGCAGAATGGGAGCATGACTGCATTGGAACCGAGACCCACCGTCACCTTGGGAGTGAGGTGGATGGTGAAAGTGAGGTCGCCGCCCAAGTGTGTTCGCGGGACAGGTTAGTTAGTTACGATATTTGGGCTTTAGAGCGCTTCGACCAGAATTGATCATTCGCGCCGATAACTTTTATTATAGTGCTTCACTGTTGGTGAGATATTACCTGGGTGTGCACGTGGTTTGAAATCGTTAGTTAGTTAGTTATTTTGGTTTTAGGGCGCATCGACTACCGAGGTCATTTTGCGCCCATAACTATTGAGTTAACAAAGTGCAGCATCAACCTTCACATCGTGGGTAGCCGTCCACCTGGTTCTACTGTGGTACACAATTTACATGCGGTGTGTATCAGCGAGGGGTATATATTGCGGAGAACGACACTGCAGATAAGAAGTCCATCAATCGTCCCGATTGACAATGTTCGAGCTGTCGGATAGAATATCGCCAAGGGAAGACGCCTGGTCATGCCCAAAATGGCGTTTACGCTCGTCAGTGTGATGAGGACACGATATTAAAACGTGGCGAACTGTCAGCGGTGCACGACATCTTGAGCACAGAGGTTTGTCGCCACCACATAACAAATAACCGTGAGTAGCATGCGTGTGCCCTATGCGAAGACGGCATAGTGTGACCTCTTCTTGTCTACGTTTGCGACAGGACGAGTTCCATGGTCTCAAACGTTGTTTGATGGTTCGTAGTTTGTTTGCCGGCGTCGCATCCCACATAGCCTGCCATGGTTTGAAATCAAATTGCCGACAAGTATCGGAACAAGTTTCCAGAACGTACAAGTGTTGAGTTGTTTCCCAGGATGTCTTCATATGTAAAATGATCCGCGTCTCTTCCATGAAACAATCGGCGCTCTGGTGCAAAGTACTTGCACGTGAGAAGTAAGTGACGCACAGCCAGGGTTTCCAGATAGCGGGGGCACCGCGATCTCTCCTCCCCACACAGGAGGTAGCGATGGGTAGCGTAGGTGTGCCCGATGCGCATCCTGCAAAGTGTGACCTATTGTCTGGATCTACGAAGGCATGACTCCCAAAGTCCTAGATGTGGCTTGATTGCATGTAACTTATTGTTGCTTTCTCTATCACATGGCCTTTGCCGCTTAACAAGTATTAAATTTGCAATCCTTGAGAAGTGGTCCCTGGCAAGAAGTAGGCATATGCGTGGGCGGGGATTCTGAGCTGCCCACTTCGCCGCAGTGTCCGCGCGCTCGTTTCCCCACACCCCGATTTGGCTCGGGACCCAACATAAGCGGACCGTTTTTCCGTCTCGTTCTAATGTAGTAAGACTTACGAGGATGTCGAGTAGTAGAGGGTTTGAGCGATAAAATGCAGTCAGTGCCAAAAGGCTGCTAACGGAGTTAGATAGAATCACATATAGTGTGTCCTGATAAATTTATATAAAAGACAATGCCTTCGCGATCGCAATGAGTTCAGAGCTATAAACCGAGATATATACGGGCGAACTGAACGAACTTACAGTAGTACCGCACACAAAAGCACATCCTGCTCCTGTGGTACTCTTTGAACCATCAGTAAAAATCCTTGTGTGTCCTCGGTAAAAGTCCAGGTGCTCAATTGTTCTCGACCGACACAATTCCGACGAGAGGTTTCCTTTATGCATGGCTGACAAGGATATGCCAATTTGAGGTGAGACCAGGTTTCAGGGTGGTATCAGTAGTTGACGTACTCGCATCACTCGGCGCACTCTCGTTCTGCTATTTTTAGTAAGGTTCTGCATCCGCATACAGAAAGGCAATGTCCTCCGATTTTGCTCATTGGAGAACAGTGCCAACATGCGGCGGGAGAAAACTGCGTCGTAAGTGGGGTGCGTGGGAAACTGCCGCAGCCTACACGCATATCGCAGGCCCAACATTTCACGCCTCAGTGCCAGCGACGGTTCGTTGGCCTCTGCCGTCAGGCTCGCAGCTGGTGAGGTTCTGAGGCCACCAGTAATAATACGCAGTGCTAAGTGGTGCACTGTATCCAAAGTGCGTCTGTTGCTGGCGCAAGCGCCATCATGCACGTAGCACGCGTAGTCCAGTTTGGACCGGATAAACGACTTGTAAAATATCATCAGGGTTTTACGGTCCGCGCCGTAAGACATTTAGCAATACATTTCAGTAGGTTGAGACTTAAAACATTTTCTCTTAGTGTCTTGAGGTAGTGTTTGTCAGACGACTGTCAAATTGTACTCCCAGAAACTGCACGGTTGGTTGGTTGGTTGGTTATTTGGGCTTAGGGGCGCATCGACTGCTGCGGTCATATAGCGCCCACACGGTTGGTCTTACTGGGATGGGCTCACCGAACAGCTCAACGTCCAGTTCCTGGATACATCATCGATGGCAACAATGGATTGCGGCCGTTTTATCGGTGGAAAACCGGAAACCATTTTTAATGCTCCAGCTTTGGAGCTTGTTCACTGCAAGCTGCAACTTTGTTGAAGCATTTGAGGCAGAGAACCAGATGGCGAAATCATCGACAAATAGAGATCGTCCGATGCTCGGTGGCACATCATCGCCAATATCATTGATCGTCATGGCGAACAAAGTAACGCTGAAAACACTGCCCTGCGGGACTCCATTGGTTTGTTGGGAAAATATATCGAAAGCGATGTAGGACAACGTTGTTCGGTGTGGATTTTAACTCAGCTGTTGGAATTCGAGAACGCTTCACTCACCATGCCGATTTCCTTGTCTGACCTGCCACCGTTTCTGATAAACATGCTCATGTCTGCCCTGCCCGCCAGGTGGGGCTCGCCGAGGTAAACGGCCAGCTGTACGCGGTGAACGGCTTCGATGGTACTACCTACCTAGACCATCGAGAAGTACGACCCGGGATGAGAACACGTGGTACATCTGCAGCGTCATGAACTACCATCAGCTGTGCGATGATGTGGACGTGGTGCGTCCGCCGCCCAGCGAGTGCCAGCTGTGATGACCTGGAGCGGCCACGCCGACCACCACCGGCGCGCCGGCTCTGTCCGCAAGCCCCGACTGTGACACGGTGATGGAGGCAGTCAGCGCAGAGGCCGACGGACCGGACGAGCTAGTGGGACAAGACGGTGCAGGCACCAAGGTTCTACTAGGCGGCTAGATATGTGCCCTGGAGTTTACACCTCGCTCGCGGCCGCGATGCTAGTGTGACTGCATTGGAGACCCACCGTCACCTTGGGGGTGAGGTGGATGGTGAAAGTGAGGTCCGCCGCCCGAGTGTGTTCGCGGGACAGGGTGATATTTTAGCCGAGATCGTGCCGCTGGCACCCAAAGGTACCGAAACCCGCTGTCCGACTATGCTGGCAGCACAGGACTTCGGAAATCGCACTGTCACGGTCAGACTCTGCAGCATGTGTGTTCGTGTGTAATCACCGCGCGTTGGACACCGCCCTCTACTGTCGAGCTGGCTCTGCGGGACGGTGACGGACCAGGTGATGTTACCTGCAGACCACACTGTCCGTGACGCTCGTCCGATCGGCAGATAATCGTGCTGACGCGCTCACGCGCGTACCTAGGGAGTGGAAACGCCACACAGTACACCGGCTGCGGGCGCACGAAGTGTGTCGAGCGATCGACCCCGCCCCGATACAGTAGCGGCACGGCTCGCTAGATGTGAAGGTGTGGTGGCGGTTGGCAATGAGCTGGAGGAAGTGTTTCTGGACGTCATGGGTGTCTCCATCAGGCCTTACGCGTGGGCGCTGATGGCCCGCCGCTCTACAAGGGCACCAAGTGTGTCGCCTTGGAGAGCAGTGCAGTTGACCAACTACTCACGTGGGGCATACACTTTTCCGTATTCTGCAACAAACTAACCTTCGCCGGGGTAAAGAACACGGCGAAGTTCTTGGTGGTGTAGATCCTCAGATCCGATCACTGCACAAAGTTTCCATGGGAGCTGGCAGCCCAGCTGGAAAAACAAAACTGTTCTCAACGGTGCCTAGCGTGTCGTGGTGTCTGTGTTTAGCCTCTGTTTAACCATCTCTTCGCATGGACCATGGGGCTCTCGCAATGGCGAGAAATTTCCTGCTCTCTTCTTAACAGCTTCCCAGGAGGCTGGTAACCCAGCTGGGAAAGCCTCGGCAATGGTGCATGCTGTGTTATTGGCGACACGATTTAGACACCGCTATCGCACAATACGGGCTATCCACGCTGCGACTGATTAGCATGTAGTAGGACAACATGACTGAAGCGGTCTTGCAGCAACAATGAAGTGAGTTTTTAAATGTGATTTAACCAGGGTTAAACCAAGCTAAAACTCAAACGGCAAGGCGAAGGACCGCGCAGCCGGGCGGTCATAACACGCGGGTGTGAGGGACGAATTGGAAGTGTCTGGACCGTGCAGTCTGACGTCACGCGAGGAGGACGACAGATAGTGCACGTCACCAGACAGCGACGTCTTCCCCCGCCCACCCACGCCTAACACCCTGGCTCTACCGGCTGCCATTGCAGCCGTTGAGCCTGCTTGGGCATGTCGCGAACCTGACTAGGTGCGGACGGAGGATCTAACGTCTAACTGCACAGACGATTTAGACACCGCTATCGCGCGATAAGGGCTATCGGCGCTGCGACAAGGGATAGGTCAACTAACAGCCAAACTCATTAGGATGTAGTAGGACAACATGACTGAAGCGGTCCGACAGCAACAATGAAGTGAGGTTTCAAAGGTATCTGGCAGGAGGCGGCACCACTAAGACGGTGGCATAGTCCTACCGGATCGCCACGTGCACCCACCCTGCCACAGCTGGTGTATAAGGTTGTGACGACATCTACAACCGACTGGCGCCACTAGTTCTCCAACCACCCACCAGCGACGACTGGAAGACCGCAGCCGAAGACTTCTACACTAGATGGCAGCTGTCGAACTGCATCGGGGAAATTGATGGGAAGCACGTTGCCTGGAGAAGCCGGTCAATTCTGGATCAGTATATCACAATTACAAGGGCGGCTTGTTCAGCCTGGTGATGCTGGCCGTTGCGGACGCTTCGTACCGGCTCATCTACGTTAGCGTCGGCAGCCACGGAAGCGAAAGCGACGACGGAATCTTCGCTAACTCTGACCTGATGACTGCCTCGCCGCCAGACGAAGGTCGGGGACGTCCTGCCGCCGTCGCGGGCGCTGCCGGGCAGCGACATGGTGCTGCCGCATTACCTAATTGGGGACGAGGCTTTCCCCTCCAGCGCCACATGATGCGGCCGTATCCACGCGCGTCGCCAGCTGGTCCTGAGGCGGACAGCCAGCGGATTTTCAATTATCGCCTCAGCCGCGCGCGCCGGTGCGTCGAAAACGTTTTCGGCCTCATGGCACAACGGTGGCGTATCTACCGTGAGCCCATCGGCAGCTCCCCGCAGAACGCTATCCGCCTGGTGAAGGCAACGTGAGCACTGCGCGACTTTTTGCAGCAGATCTGCGCCGAGGCAGGCAGAGGACGGAACTGTGGCTACTGCCGGCGCAGCCGCAGAACCCGCCACTGCTCTGCGTGACATACTGCAGGTGGTAACGCACATAGCCGAGACGCAGCATGCATCCGCCAACGTCTCACGGAGGCATCGGAAGACATTGTGGGCGCACTCACGGAATATGGAGTGGCAGTTGCCAGACGCATCCGTGTGTGGAAAGGCAACACAGTGGGTTCGCTAGAAACATTGTTCTCACTTTTAACCGTCCCGACCTACCATGTGACGTTCGTGTGGGGTCCGCTAGAATGAAAGTCCGTCTTTTCATCCCGAACCCCATGAGATGAGATGAGAGAACCGCTGCCAAAGGTTCGGCCATACGAGACAGCTTTGCAGGAATCGCCCAGTGCGCGAGGGACGATCATTGCCTAACCATGAGTGAGCATTGCAGTGCTGATAAACCATGTTGCACCAACTGTGGCCGCGAGCAAAAACCACATACGACATTCGACCGATCATGCCCAACTTACCTGAAAGAGGAGATCGTGTCAAATAAAGTGACGAAAAACCTAACTTTTCGGGAAGCAAGAGCGCTAGCGATCATCTCACCCAAGTATCTCAAGGCCTGTTTACACGCGGCCGAAAACCAGCAGAACCGTTACGTTGGCAGGACTGAGCAGGAC